>CAUYLG010055351.1:0-277936 GCA_963573385.1 Cacajao melanocephalus | reverse complement strand
AATTGAATGATATCAAGAAGAACATATTAAATTTTTAGCTCTAATGGTAAGTTGATTTAACAAATGAAGGCCAACAGTCTAAATTGTGTAAGCAAATTCTCTCTCTAGGGAGATTGTAGATTAGATGAGATGAGATGAGATGAGATAGATAGATGATAGATAGATAGATGATAGATAGATAGATAGAAGATACATAGGTACATAGACTTATAAAATAAAGAGAGAAAGTGTGTTTGTGTTGTTTGATACAGGGATTAGAAAAAGATTATGAGTGTGTGGGGATAGACAAGATTTTCTTCAATTACTTGCAGATACCACCACTACTCATTGTCTTACCTTGAGCTTGATTTATACATTTGAGGCTCCTGGTTTAGAATATTCAACTGGACAACTTTATTTTAAAAACTAAGGCAGATCAAGTTCCATTAAAATAAAATTTGTGGTTGATTCACAAAACAAAGATCAAATATTAAAATAAGTTAATAAAATAGAAATTTCACCAAAGGCAGCATTTTCTAAACTGCGTTAAAATATCATGCAGAAAAAAACGAGGCTTCCATGGGTAAACAAAGATTGAAAACACTAGTTTAAACAAGGGTGAACTGATAAACTGATTTTAAAATTGTAGCAGTCTACATAATCTGTAATGGATTAAAGTGTTATGTGGGTCAATCAAGACATTTGGGTGATTTATGTATTTATGCATTCACCAAAGTATATCTCGTAATAGAATCTTGTGCCTGTGTACAGCACCTTGTAGAAAGACTTCCTTGAACCATTTATTTCAACTCCTCTGGATTGTTCTCTACCTCAAAAAGTAGCAGAATTCACATAAAGCACTCTGTCATCTTTTTAAATTTTAACAAAAAGATGATACAATTAACAATAGAGATAATACGTCAATTAAACGTAGTAGACAAGGGTAAAGAATGCTGCTAGAATTTACCATGGAACTTGAGTTCCACCCACTCAATAATATCTGGAATATCTTTTAGTCTGTACTTCAGTACCATATAGTTGAGATCTACTGCCATATATTCTAATTTGGTAGACCTGGAGGCATGGAGTGTCAGCATTAGTAATTTGAAAAGGATACTCAGTAGATTCTAATGTAATCCATATTTGAGATCCACTTTTCTTGCTTAGAAGATATCCAATACGTCCTGTCTAACAAGATAACAAGGATATAATTCCTTGTTTCCCTTTATCTGCAATATATGTTCCAACCATTGCAAACTGAGTTTTTCTCTCCTGGATGCTTGTGTTGCTTTTACTATTCTGCATGCCACTAGCAGGAATATATACCTTGGGAACCTGTTGTGATCATTATTTTTGATTCTACAACTTCCTTAAACTTTCGACAAAGACATTAGCTCTTTGGGGGAGAAAGTCTTATTCTAACATCCAAAGGAAGTACTTATTACATTAGGACTTTCTGACCACAACAAGAAAATTCCTAGTAGCTGATAACAGGATTATATATGCCAAGGATGTTCAGATTCGTATCTGAGATATAAACAAAAACTGCAAATATTTAACAAAACAATGCCAATTGTATTCGGCTTTCAGACATTGTATTACAATACATAAATCTAATGAAATATAGCCCTCTGGTTAAACAGATAGGCTACTTTCAAATACATGAATATTAACCAGCCCATGACATTCACAGTTTCATTAACTAGCTCCAGCTAGTTATTTCAACTGCTACATACATAGGCTGGCCTTCCTCAGAGATCAACCCAGCTGGGGTAATAAATTGAAAACTCATGTCAGGAGAATTGCAGGTTGGTTTAAAAGCAGAGAATTATGGTGGGGAACATCAATGCTGTTGACAAAGACGCCTCACTGGTGTTCTGCATTCTACCATCAAAATTCCCACATGGGGACAACAAAGAGACGGTCCCATCTGAGTCTCACATTCTCTCCTTCCTTTGTATTTGTTGCTTTGTCTTTTCTCCTTTTTTTTTCTCCTCTATTTTATAACAAAGAGAAGTAGAACAGCCATAATACAGATAAGTGCCCTCTAAAATACAAGCTTATGAATTGTAAAGGTCTTTCAAGGTATTTTCTCAACTCTTTACGTTTTTTCATTAGCACTGTAGTCAGTTGTAGATTGTTTATCTTTTTCTGAATTAGGTTTTTTTCAAGAAAATTTCAACACATCCTGCTTCACTCAAATTCTGTCAGCTATCTACTAGAAATTATACTGGACTGTGTAAACAATTATCTTCGGGGATTTTAAAAATTAATCATGTCAAGGTAATTTTAAATCTGATAACTTAATTCAATAGCAAGGGTACCAGTGATTACCACATTACTAAAACCATAGTCAAGTCTCAATTTTCATCGTGCTTTATTTGCAGCATTTGATATGTTTGTCTTGATACACTTTTTTTATTTGTGTTTCAGGATCACTTTCTCTCCCCGTTTTTCTCCATACTCACTGGTTGCTACCTCCTAGTTCCCTATCCTGGTTTCTCCTCACCTTCCCAATCTTTAAAAGCTGGTGGTTCCCAGAGTTCAGATACTGATACTTATTTTTTTCCCAGGCTGGAGTACAATGGCATGATCTTGGCTCACTGCAAAATCTGCCTCCTGGGTCCAAGAGATTCTCCTGCCTCAGCCTCCCAAGTGGCTGGGATTACAGGAGCTTGCCATCACGCCCAGTTAATTTTTTGTATTTTTAGTAGAGATGAGGTTTCTCCATGTTGACCAGGATGGTCTTGAACTCCTGACTTCAGGTGATCCACCCACCCCAGCCTCCCAAAGTGCCGGGATTACAGGTGTGAGCCACCATACCTGGTGGTCCTCATCTTTTTCTAACTACATCTACCTTCTTGGGCAAGTTTATCTGGTCTTTTGACTAACTAATCTCTGTATGCTGATGATTTCTGCATTAGATTCCAGAACTATTTTAGTAAAGTACCATCATTGGGTAGCTTAAAGTAACTGTGTTCTTTCAAAGTTCTGGAAGCTAGAAATTGGAAATCTAGGTGTCGGCAGGGCCTTACTTCATCTAAAGGCTATAGGGGAAACTCTTTCATGCTTTTCTTTAACATCTGGTGTCTCGGGCAATTGTTGTTCTTTGGCTTGTAGACACATCACTCATTCTCTACTTCCACTATCACATGGCATTCATCCTGTATGCCTGTGTCATCTTCTCTTTGAGGACAGAAGTGGTGTGGATTAAGAGTCCACACTATTCAAGTATGACCTCATCTTGACTGAACTAATTACATAAGCAATTACCTTATTTCTACATAAAGTCCTATACTGAGTTTACAATTAGGATATAAATTTTTGGGGAATGCTGTTCAACCCAGTACAATTTACAAATTAAACTTCCATCCTAATCGCTCCAGTTAATGCCAAACATGTATATCCAAATCCTCATTTGCAGCTCCACTTGAGAGTTACTGGGTATTTCAAATTAACACATTTGAATCTGGATCTCTCTGTTCTGCCACCTGAAATTTGCTCTTCCTACAGGTTCTTCATTTCAGTTCATAGCAACTTCTTTCTTCCAGTTATTCAGTCAAAAACCTTGAAAGTATTGTTTCTCCATTCTTTGTGTATCTGGAGTCTACTTTCTCCTTGTCACTTCCTCTCTTCTTGTGATTATTCCAAACTAGATATCCTGTTTCTGCCCTGGCCCTTCTTGATTCTATTCTTAACCATACCCAAAGTGTAGAGTAATGGCATTAAAACAAAGTCAGACCATGCTATTCTCCGTTCAGAGTGTTTCTGTAGCATCTTGTCTCACACTGAGTACAGCTAATGTCCCTTTACAAGATTCTATCACAGTTGTCTTCCCCTCACCTCTCTGGCTAGATCCCCTAGATATACCTGACTCCATGCTATTCATCTTATTCATTAGGCACATTCTTACCTCAGTGCTTCTACATTTCTTTTTCCCTCTGCTTAAAGTATTTTTCATAGTTGTCCCCATGGCTCGCTCCATCAGTCCCTTCAAGTCTTTATTTAAATTCCATCTTCTCCATGAGCCCTTCTGTGAATACTCTGTTTAAAACTTCACTGCCCCAAGCTCTCTATTCCCCTTCCCAATTATATTTTTCTCCATAGCACATACTACTATGTAACAGACTTTGTATGATCTATTTTGCATATTGGTCTCTCCTCTTCAGAATGTAAGTGTCAGGAGGACAGGAGTTTTACGTGCTTTATTCAATTCCATCACTCATGCATTTGCAAGAGCACCACATAGTAACGCTAATCATTATTTGCTCAATGAGAGACTGAGCTAGGTCTGGTAGCAGGGAATAGGAAAATTTGAGGACTGTGTTTCAAAGCAATAGTTCTAGCACCAGCTCTATTGCTTGTACAGCAATTGCTCTTCAGTGAGTCTCTTAATCTCACAAAAGTTCTATTTTACAGACTCTCCTCCATTATGTGAACCCAATCATGGAATCACTGAACCAGACTATAGAGCCACGCTCAGTTGCAGTGTGGCTGACTCAGAATTTTCTGTGCATGAGGAAGACTCATAAAAGACTAATGTTATACCACAAATAACCAAATCCTCTATTTGCCATGGTTGAACGGATCTCATTCCTAAACTCTACATGTATTTTTAGAGCTTTAAACAGTGATTTTAAAGCATGGGCAATGTCTCTTGTTACAGATGTGTTTAAGTCTTAGGTCAACTTTTTAAACATATAGGTATGTCCAGATCTAGATTGAGTTTGGACCAAAAGTTAAAAGAAAAACACAAATGCTTTTTAGCATTTTTAGCAGGCTGAAAATCAATTGTCAACCTGATCACCTTTGTCCTGAAGAAACTGAAAATACCACAAATAATCCCTCACAGAGTTTTTCAATCACTTTGCCACCAATAGGTATATAAAGATAACATTTAAAAACTATTGCTTCTTTTCTGTTTTTAATTGCTTCCAGTATTAGGATTTATCTTTCAGATACAGAAAAATATTTTTTCTACAGAAACTGCAATGTTTTGGAAAAGGGAAAATATTTCCCAAAGTATTATATTAATGAATGTTTACGAGTTTCAGTTCTGGCAATTCAAAAGACTCCTGAGGTACCTATTCAGAGAGCTCAATTCAACAAGACAGACATTTAGTTTTACAATAAACCAGGGTATTTCATGTAAGATGTGGATCTCTTTTTCAAATGTTAACTAATTTTCCCATTCTGAACACTGATCATCATGAATGCATTTTATTTCTCATTCACAGAAAAATAGTTTTGAATAACATACCACTACATATCAACACTATAAGAGGTTTTGAACCTCTTTCAATTTTACTTGTATTATGAATACATAATTAATTACGGTAGAATAAGACCATTCTAGTATATGAGAAAGATTAGCCGTTTCCATAGGATCAAATACCCACTCAATTGATCATATAATTTACTTTCTCTCAGGATCAAAAATGGGTCCAGATGATCAACCCCAAGTAAGACTTGTGGTAAATGTGATTTTTGAAACTGCAGAAAATATTTTTCCAGGGAAGAGATTTAGCATAGCTATACCACCATGCTATGTAAAGACAGGATTGCTGAGAAAAATAAGTTTATAGATATTAATCACAGCTAGTGAGATTTTTAAGAACCTTTCCTTATGATACATAAAGTGGCTTTTGACACTGCAGAAAAGAAAGAAGAAAATTTATTTCCCATGATATATTATTTGTCTATCTCTAAAAGATAAGTTAGAATCCTCTATGAACTCTATTGAGACAATTCAACTTCTGCCTCAGTAGATGAATCATCAAGCAATACATATTCTGATTACTCAGTAAGACAAATATTTAGCTTGAAACAAATTTCATTATTTTATAAGAACAAAAAGAGCTTTTCTTTATTAATGCTACTTCCATTAGTTGTGGTCTTCTCTATTTTCTGCAGCGCTGAGGATGTGAGGCTACATGAAGGGCAATGAACCCCTGAAAGGATGGGTTTAAAAACCATCAAGAAGGTTTTATAGGTCACAAATACAGGAAAGAATGGGAACTACCAGGACATCCATTACTTTAAGCACATTTAATGATGAGTTGGATATAGCTGGAGAGACAGGTGGAGGTAACTGGAAGGACTCCTGGGTTTCTGGATTAAAATTTTGGATTGGTGGTGGATCTAGACGATGTATAGAAAATGTATAGAAAAGAATCCAAAGGAGACCATATTTTGTGTATGTATGTAGGCACTTACTTGGGCATATTGAATTGAAATGAGTTTGAAAAATCAGAGCAGCTGTTGACTAGACAGTTGGCCATGTAGGCCTGTAGCTTAGAAGAAGTGAAACTGTTGAGAAATATCACTCCCATATGTCTGATGAGCAAAACCTCAGACTGGATCAGATGACTTGGCAATAAAGAAAACAGAAGAAAGACTGAAGAAAATCTTGAAGTGAGCTCTGAGAATTTCTAAGTTCTAAATGCCTAAAGGGGTAACATATCTTCATCTGCTTCTGGAGTAAAACACTTTGAGTTTGGCTCTGATGGTGTACCACCTCAGATCAAAAGTCTTTGCATATCCACAAAACAAATGCCAAAATGTTCAAACTGGCATCCATGACACTCAATGGCCTGAACTCAGCATACCATTCTAACCTTGTTTCCAAAGATTATTTCCTTATTTCCTCTCAATGTCTTCTTAGCTCCCAATTCTTTCTCTATCTACTCCTCTAAGACATTCTACCTCTGTGACTTTCCACGTGAAACGTCTTTCGTGTATAATGACCACATTCACATATCTCACTTTCTGTGTATGTTTCTACTTGCATAAAGGCCCAGCTCATTTTTCCCTCCTAGTCAAGTTGACAAGGAGATTTTTGCCTCTATTTTTCATTTTTGTAAGACACGTTCTGCTTCTCATCCTGTCATGTGTCCTCTGAATTTAAACACTGTGTTTTGTGACACAATATACAGAGATAATATGTGTAATATGCTTACCATAAAGTCTGGTATGTTGCAGGTGTTAAAACATTCTTAATCAAGTTATTACAATTATCCAGTTAGTATGAGGTTAATAAAAAGTATCTGAAAAATTTAAAGTTCTATAAGCATTTTAGATGATAATTGTTTCTCTGCTGGCCATGAAAATATGAAAGGGTGCCAATGAGAGTTTTAATCTTAAAATGATAAAACACAAAGTTTGTATTGGGAATACATGGAATATTCTTGTAAGGAGACAGATGAAGAATGTTGTAGGACTAAGTATAATCTGTGACTAAATAAAGTAGGAACGTAATCTACATTGTTGTGCTAGTCTTTGAAATCTTTGTCCTCTGAATTTTGGGATGTTGACATCAATGGAATCTCTTGCCTTCAGGCCTCTGGCTGAGTTTGAATGGCAGGTCATTGGAAGGCAAGAACAGAATATGATTTATATTTGCCTGGTCCATTTCTGCTGGGTTGATATTTGACTGTGTATCTCTTCTGAAGGGCGTGACTCTTTCTGTGATTTTTTTCCCTACAGTATTCTCTTTGTGATTTTACTAGTGAATTTTAGTATTTAGTATCTAGTGTTTCTAGTATTTGGGGATTTAATGACTTTATGAATAACTCACATAGTTAACCCATACAGCAGAAATAACAATTAAGGATAACATGTGTAACTGTATTTACATATATCACATAAATAATTATTTTAAACATGAGTTAATCTCATGCATTATGATGCTACTTCTGGATCTGTTCTCAAGGCATTATTTAAGCTAAACTCTGAATGAAATGTAAACATATTCCACCATCCCGATATTCATATCTCTATGGTCAAAATTTTAGAGCTATGGTATGTATACCCATGTGTCTAACTGAGATGCTCATTTTTATTCCAAGTATTTGGAATCACATAGATTTTATGCATGATCTTGCTGCTTTCACTGAGGCTCTGAGCATTTCTTTCTCCCTTCCCTGATACAAGATGCCCTATTTGCTGCATTCCTACTGACACACAGAATTTAACATATAATTCAGAGTGGAGATGTGCCTCACTGTAGGCAATGGGCATATTTTGAAATTAAAATATTAGATATAAATTGAATTTATCTAAATTAAATCTTATTTGAAAATGAAGAAAATGTGATATTAAAAGTAAATATAAACTATAATTTAATTTAAATTTAATTTGTTTGAGGAAAAATTACTCTCCTATTAATATTTTCCTGTAACTTTATTTAATTTTATATTGCATTTGCTTAAAGAAGAGAATGTTTACAATTTAGAGTGGATTTAAAATTAGGTCTCTCTTTTATTCTGTTTGCATAATTTCCCTATCATAGCTACACATGTTTCTGTGCAGTTGTAGATTTGTGTGCTGTGTAGAAATTTTAGACATTTAACTACATCTCAGGACCACCCTCTGGGTATTTATAAATTATTAAACCACCAATGAAACTACTAAGAAAACCAAATAACCAAAGAAAACTCAGACTTGTTGTTACATAAAGTAGAACAGTTGCACAAAATTTTGGACCTTTTATTTCAGAGGTAATGCAAAAAAGACATGAGAATGTTAGTTCTTCCCTAGAAATTTCCTCTTAGGATTCTGCTTTGAAAATGTCTTTATCAAATGTCCTTACACAATTGTTAATTTTTTTAATAAAATTTATTTCCGTTTTAAACACATATTTATTTTAGAATATTTTCAAGATAAAATAATAAATAAATTCCTCATAGTGCCACCAATTGATAACTAGGATTTTCATGGCTTTTCTTTCCTCAGTCATAATATTTATATGCAATTGTTTTTACCACATTATACTATTTTATGTCAATTTATTGACATCCTGCTCAGTTAGAATTAAGTGTTCTTTGAATTAATGCAAGATCGTCAAGACACGTAACTAGTCCAGTGACTTCATTTAATTGAGAAAACTGTGGCCCAGAGGCTTGCATAAATTGCCCAATATTTTGTAGCAAACAAGGGGAGGAACCAGAACCTCCAAATTTGCCCAGAGCTGCTGCATTCATTGCACTACATAGGCAAGCACACAGGGTTAGAATGAGAGATGTAACTTTTGTTAAGACTGTTTTCCTTTTTCTTAAGTAGCTTATTCAATGTATATTTTGGACAACATAAAATTTACCCTATTTAAGTATGAAATTCAATAGATTTTGGTAAGTATATCAAGTTGTGCACCCATCACCATATATCACTTTTAGAATATTTTCATTACCCCAATAAGACTCCTCATGCCCAGGTATAAGGAATTCTCCTTCCAACCCTCATACCAGTAAACTGCCAGTCCGCTTTCTTTGTAAAATATTTGATAACACTTTTAATTTCTTGTTCTTAAGCTTATTCAACAAAAAAATAAGGATAGTGGTATAAATAATGTTTGATAATGCAAGCATAAAAATATTCCAGAATTAGTAGTAATGGTAATCTATTCATTGGCAGCACTCCTATTAAAAGACAAGGAAGTTAAAGGAAACTAAGATCCCATGCTTATGTTGGCATTTGGTTAAAGGCTAGAGTTCAAATTTAAATCAGTCCATCCATTATTATACTTTACCAACTAAAGCAGAATGGATTGAGAAGTATTTTAATATTTCCCAGCTTCTTCTTCACCCCCAGTGTGTTCCAAATGCTATCTTTGACATTAGGCCTCGGGAAGTGATGAATCAGTTGAATCCTCATTTTTTGGCCTGAGAACACCTGTTAATGGAGGCAATTAAGGCAGAGGATGACAGAGATTTGGAGGAGATGCTGACACTTCTCCTGGAGGAACTGTGCTGAGACTGCCCACTGACGTCCTAAACAAACCACCAAACAGCAGTCGAAGGGTAAGGATTTTGAATGTCTCAGCCCAAGTCAAACTTTAACAAAAGTAATGAAGTTAATGTCTTTGGATCCTGTGGTTCAAGAAATATGCCTTCTTGGATATAAAAACATCATAGCAGTCCTGCTTCTCCTTGTAAAGTCTTATATTGGAGAAAAATTTATCAAAAATGCATATGTTCTACATTTAAACCGCCCTGGCATTTAGCAGTGAATCAGGTGAGGAATGGTAGGAGTCCCTGGTGTTGACCTGCTCCTTCTATGCCAGATATAACTAATAGCATGTTTGAAATCCAGTACCACCTCACTGCTTTGGAAGAAGAGCGAGGGGCACCTTGGATTTTTTTTCTCCATTTTGATTAATTTTGATTAATCGAGGCAACTCAATATATGTACATGTTTTCCAAGTTTTCAACATTAATCACATAAATGATTAGTGTTTAGTTCATAGATACTTCGTTCATAGATTAGTTCATAGATAATTAGTTCATAGCTACTTCTGGCTCATAATAATAAGCCCCAAGTTAAATATTCTTAGTCCAGAAGTCCAGACAGCTAAATGTAACATGGGGAAAAAAAGGAAATAATCCAAAACGTCTAGGCATTATTTCCTATGTATTTCTCTTAACATACAGAGAGTTCTATTTAACTGGTATACTTGACTAAGTGCCCAAATGTGAAGTATCACCAGGAGTACCACCTAAAACATTCTACTTAAGAGTCCCATATGAGAAAAGAAATCTCCAAAGTGGGGCTTTAACAAGCAAAAGCAAGGTTTCAAAAACACTTGGCAGCATTATTGTCAATTCCTAAATTTTGTGATCACTCTCGGGGATTTTTAAATATGCTCTCTCCCTTTATTTGTTATATTTCCCTCATTTAAATATCACTGGGTTTTTAGATTTTACCCCAAGGTCTTCTTCCTACTGCCACCACCACCACCCATCATATTGTCTTGACTTGTGAAAACAATATGCTGTGACTTCTTTTGGTTTATAATTATAAATGTTTAATTTGATTGAAGATACTGGTTTCCACTTGAGATTTCACTTTAAAGAATTTTGTATGACAAATGCTTAATTAAAAAAAATTAGCTACCTCTGGTGGTTTGTACTTTACATAAATTATTTCCAAAAACTCAAATGAAATGTCTTTCTTCTAGTTGTATGTGTGCTTACAAAGTTGATAGATATACTTTAAATATTTGAGGAAAGCGAGATTATACTAAGAATACATAGCATATACAAGTCCAGCTAGGTGGGCCTTACTAAGCAATCCCAAAGAGGATGTTCACAGCTCAATCAGGAGTCTCTTGTATAATATGAAATAAATAACTGACTTAGCTACATCACTTGCTTAAATGCAAGTTATACAATCAATCATTAGCAGTCTTAATCAATTTTAAAGTAGTTTTTCCTAAAGGTATCTCTCTACTAAACAACCACAGCAAACCAAACATCCAAGCCAGCCTACCTTTACCAGTTGACAGAGGGTTTCTGTTGTTTTGATTGGGATCCATCAGTGTTTGTTTAATGGGTCATAAGCATATCCCAAGGCTCAGTCCGCTGTTCTCTGTTCTCTCTTTTCAAGTAGGCAATATCCATTCTCATGGTCTAATCAACCTCTATGTTAGCATTTTACAAAAAGATCCCCAGATTAAAGTTTGTACCAAGGTCAAGTCTTGTATCTCAAGCCTTCACCTACACATTTTCAGTGTCAGCAAATGTAATGTCTCTGATATAAAAACTACCATAATTCCTTATAAATCAGCTCTATCTCCAGATAGCTAGGCTTTTATAGCACTCCCTTCGGAGTATCATGGGTTCCTTGTACTCCTTCTCAGCTCCTTCTTCCTTCTTTCCTTATCACCAAACTTATCTCTCATTTGGTTTTCTGTAATGGCCTCTTGCAAGCTTCCTGGACTCCAGACCATGTCTCTACTTCCATATCGTCACCACCATTCTTTTGTTTCTAATGTGCTATGTTTATTAGGTCAGTGAAAAGGAAATGCAATTTTGGCAATTACTTTAATAGTTACTTGTTTTTTCATTCATTCATTTATACATTGATGTCATCACTTTGTTGAGCATCAATTATGTGCCAGATTTTATGATGGGTGCTAGGTTTTTTAAGATAATGTCCTACTTAAAGTCATCCATTGGTTATTTAAACCAAGTTGTTATAGTTGGCCTCCACCACAAATTTCAACATTTCTGTTGATAATTTCCCAATCCATCTCCCCTCCATGAATAGGCATGCTGTAATATTGTCCCTCCTTTGAAAAGCTAAAATCAACTCCTACTTGTAGGGGTTCAGTCAGAATGATGTGAAAAATTGTAAAATAGACACAAACCTTCTTTGAAGGCTGAATGTTTTTGCAAAGTCCTGGGGAAAGAATAAGCCAAAGACAGCAGTTCTTACCCAGAGGCAATTAGGCAGAAGTAGGTACACAGGAACATAAGGGAGTTTATCTAGAGCTTATTTACTCATGTGGTCCTAAGATGGACCTTTGGACATCCATGGGTGCATGACTGCTCTCTACTTGATGGGTCAACAGTGTTACTACTCACAAATGGTGTTAGCTTTAGGCCTTGGAACCTGGCCTTTAATCATTCATAGGCAACCACGTAATTATCCACAGTTGTGTAGACTCACAGCCTCTGTCATTAAATCTATACTGAATAAATGCCGGGAGTGCCAGCTGGTGAGGGCCATGGCTGCTAACTCTTTATTGAACTCTTTTTGGTGTCTGCAGGCTGCCCAGACACCCAGCCCACTCTTTCACTGGATATCTGTGTCTGACTGCATTTGTTCATCTGTCGCTGGGTCAGGGTCTGCTGGTTGGACCCAGCATCTACTAATCCAAATCTTTTGTTTGCACAATTTTTTTTTTCATTTTTCTACTCTTTCTTTATATCTGGAACAAGTTTTATCTTTTTTTCCCTTGTTTAGCCACTCAAGAATCATTTATTTTCTTTCTCCATCCCCACTTGCCCTCTGAAGTTGTGTTTCTGTTCATTGGTAGTGGGGTACATTGCACTGTGAGGTGTAATTGCTTGATGACTAAGCAATGCATATATCATGCCCTTTTCCACAGTGTAAACGTGCCCAGTGCTTTATAGCATTAAATATAGAAGAAATATTTTATACATCTATTTTCTCCCTCCTGTTTTAATTCTCTCTTGTTTTTTCATCAAAATGTCCCACCTCTATTTCCCCACCTGTTTTTAAAGTTCACGAACTAGTGATCAAAATTGGCTCCAAAGTCATTGGTTAATCACGTATTTCCCCAGTTCTCTCTTACTGAGATGTTCTAGTAGGTAGGGGTGTGTGTGTGTGTGTGTGTGTGTGTGTGTGTGTGTGTGTGTGTGTGTTTCAAATATAGTATTACACTGTCAATGAGTATTATCTACTTGCCCATATATTATCTTAACCTGGACAGTTAGAGACAGCAGTTAAGAGTCAAATTTGATGAATTATGTAAAGAAGTGACAGGAGGGCAAATCTTAGGGAATGGAAATCAGCACTCTCCATTTCCACTTCTCTTCCATCCTAGTGGTCCTTCAGTGTCCCCTACTGCCTTCTGAATTCAGTGTTCCACTTGGCCTTCTCTTTGCCGTCCCTGATTCCTGTTTCCTCACTCTTTAGCACATTGGCTTTTGCCATTTTTTGTCTTAATTGTTTTCTTTGTTTACTTCTACCTTCCCTTACCATTCAGATAGTTTGAGAAAAACAAAACTGTCATGTAAATCCACTTTGGAGACATAAAAGAGAAAATAACTTGAGGAATGAGGACAAGTAAGGATAATTAAATCTGGAGAAAAGCAAATTTAATTTTCATTTTCCTATCCTGAATCTCTGAAAGGGATCGTTTTACCAAGAGAATTGTTTTCTGATATCAGGCACTTACCTCAAGCCGTTCACATCTCTATTGCAATGTTCTCTGACTGGTTGTTACTTGTCACTGAGCCAAAACAAGGAGGAGGCAAAATACTCTGGGAAACTGTAGAAAAAGGCTGCCAATGGAGACTTTAAACAAAACAAGGAGAGAAATCAAAATACCTAAGCATTACATCTAAAACAGCATCTGTCAAGACATGCTAGAAATGTGCCCAATTTGATTCATTGATCACTTAATATTTCTGTTTACGTATTTTGCTCTTTTTCCTGTTAGCTATATTCACATTTTTTTCTAAAACGATATTTTGAATCTAAGCTCTCCCACCCTCAGAAATGAAAAGATAATTGAAATAACATAATAAATGCAGCATCTTTTCCATTTCTCCATCTTAAATTTTTTTTCCTTGCATTCCAGACATTACAGAACCAAATTACATTTTTGCATATTATATCAAAACAAGTGCAATCAAAATAACCATTTATTTCTCAGCATTTTCATTTCTTTTTTAATGAACTTTCCCTGAGGACATTCTCACAATTGAGTATTTATTTATTATAAGCAACAAAAGAAATCCTGATTGTTCCAGCTGTGACAGAGAAACAGTTTGATAAACACACAGCATATGAAAAAAATAATGATAAGCATTTTGATACTCTAAAATGTGGTGAAATAAAAAGAAATAAAGAGGTTCTGGGTTAAGATGTTTTCTTTTCCATTCTTTCTTGGAATATTGTATTTTTCTTCTGCAGAATCCAATGAAATTCTTGTACCAAAATACCAAAGCTCACTATAAGTTACTTAAAGAATGTAAAATTTTTACTGGTAAAAATACCACAACAAGAACTGTAATAGGAAAAGCTCTACTGCTTGAATATTTAGTAGCAGCAGTAACACTTGTAATAGATAGATCATCTTTGTTCATATAACAATTTAATTCATAAACTGGTGTCTCACTTTTATATTGCTATTTAGTATTCATTCTTCCATTCATTTATTCATTCAGTAATTACACATTTTACAGTCGGGACGTGTGAGTGGCAAAGTTTTGTCATTATTTAGGTCTCCAAATATAGATTCAAAGACTCTACTCCATCTATATGACATAGTCTAAGGTTCACTAATATCAGCTGGAAACTATTTATTATGTCAATTATACTATTTTCCAAAATGATAAGCAATAATGCAGTCAGTTAATATGTATAATAGCTACTATACAATTTCAGTTTAGAATAAAGATAAGAGAATCTTTTCCTGCTACTTTGTCTATATCATTTTGGCTCTGAAATATATAACATCAAAACATACTATTCTTCTCCTGTGATGATGTGTGTGTGTGTATGTGTGTATGTGTACATGTGTGTCATAAAATACTGAAAATGGCATCTGAAAGTCATTCATCTCTATGAAGACATATATTAGATTTTGCATTTCTTTTAATAACTTCTTTCACTTCTAATTCTCCTTCACCTTACTGAAACCTCAATTTGCTTTTTTAGTAAGAATACAACTGGAGAAAAGGCTGCATAAATGCTCTCTGGATAAAGGAGAACATAATTAACTAACTGCCTAACTTACTAAATACACACAATGCAAACAAGCATTGGCAGTTCTGTTCAGCTTTTAAGGTAAGTAGAGAGACCGGATTGCAGTAGAGATAGCAGAGGTACAATTTATCACTCTGGAAGGATAACGTATTTTAAAACATAGTTTTACTTTGTGGAATTCAGTATAATGAAGATCTTGGTGAAAGATACAATTTAAATGTGAAAGACATCAGATTTGCTTTAACTATTTAAAGAAATCCAGTCATTTAAAACTTATTTACAGATGGATTAAAGAGCTAAATGTGAGTGACCAAATTAAAATATCCTTAGAAGGTGATAAAAAGACTACCTCTATGAGCACAGGGAAAGAAACAAAACAGAACATATTTCATAGAATAACCCAAATAGGGAACATCAAAGAAAAGATATATTTAAATAAAGAACTTTCATTTGTAAACAATCAAAACACCATAAAAAGAAAAAAAACTCACAGATTTCCAACTTGGAAAAGATATTTGTAAAATTGACCATATGTAGCTATTCAAATATATTTGAAAATAACCTGATAGAAATTCTCAACAGATCTGAACATATAATTAACAGAAGAGAAAACCCAAAGGGCCAATAAAAATATAAAAGCATACTTCATCTAATTATTACAGGAGAAATACAGATTTAAATCCACCAGAATAGCTGAAAGGAGAAAGTCTGATCATATCAAGTATTGGTGAGAACTAATGGAACAACTCATGAACACCTAAGTGTTGCCCTGGATACTGTCTTGCACAGGTGCACCCAGACAAAGATGCAGGTATATCCAGAATGGCAATATTGTTGGTAATGACAAGAGCTGGAAACAACTCTTGTGCACATCAACTATAGAATAAAACACATTTACTGTTGTCAATATAAGTGACGCTAAAAACATGACGTTGAGCAAAGCAGCATGTTCTGGGAGGATAGATAGTGTATAATTAAAATGGTATTATGTTCAATAGGATGCCAAATGAAATAATATATCATTTTGTAATCTAAATAAGGATGAAAACACTAAAGAAAATGGTAGAACTAGCCACAAAATGTCAACCTCCCTAGGAAAGGAGCAGGGTGTGATGAGAGAAGGGCACAGAGTGGCATCTAAGTTCCCCGGAACGCACTATTTCTTAATCTAAGTTGTGGGTACACAAGCATTTTGTTTATTATATTAAAAATGGTACGCGCATATTTCATTTACTCCTTACACATGGTAATTAATGAAAACAAAATGAAAGCCAAAAAAAAAATGAATAGAGTTATCAGGTGACACAAATGGGAGTTCATTGTCTATGGAATTTCTGAACAGACATCTCAAAAACTGTCATGTAATGGTCCCTAACTGCCACTTTTTATCGCAACAAGAAATGATTAGAGAGATTCTCAAAAATATAAACCACAGTAGTAGCCATTATAGCTATCATTATGCCATCTGGATTCCCTAAGATCACTTTTTCCATTTTCACAAACCCCTAGTGTCCCCCCAACATGTTTTGTTTACAATGTTCTCTACCTGTGATGTCCTTGCAATGATGCCTCTTGGTGTGAGAAAGCCACTTTACCCTAAGTCAGGAGTACTCCCCCTGCCCAAGGTCCTCAGCCAATCAATGACTGACTGGGATTGGGTTATGAAAGCTCAGCTCTTCTGCCTTAAATCCAGAGGCTCCCTATATGATCAGGCTGTGGATGGGGTTTTACCGCTGCTTGGTTCCATCTCGTTTCCTTTCCTCATTCCCAGATTCTTCAGAGCTCACTTGCACACTAATCCTCTCAGAATCTGCTTCTGTGGATCCCAAACTCACACACAAAGATATCGCTGAGGTTTCAAAATTCATTCCTTATCTTTTGTGTTAGAAAACCATTGTTGTTCTGTAGTGTGTTTGTTTGTTTTTTCTTCTTAACAGGCAATAATTTCTGTGTTAAATCTAAAACAATGGCAATTTTTGGTTTCTGTTTTTTCTAAATAATAATAGTTTGTATGGGTTCAATATATTTTAGCTGTAACTATTTGAAATTCTAATTCCTTCATAACATTTTAAAGTTTGTTATGAGGTAAGACACCCAGAAGAGAATCCCACAATGTTACTAAAGATAGAAATATTCCTGTCCCTGATCTTCAGTGTTTAAGGCAAAATATGCATTTTGGCCCCTCCTTTTATATTTCCTCAGCCTCTTTATTTTTGCCTTTCCTGAAGAAGCAGGTATCATAAATGTATATGAAATTAAAAAGTGAATAATACTTTGCCACACAAGATGGAGCATAGATATATGGTTTCATAACTAATCCCAATTCTGGGATTAATAATGTGAGGGTTGTGACTAGAGGCATGACTGTCATTCAGAACTTCTTCCTTCTCACAGAGAGACATGTGTGTGGACTTAGGGAAATTAGTGGCAATTTAAAAAATATGCTCCTGACTTTCAATTGACACTGGTCCTTACCCCTTCTGAAATATTTTTTAAATATAAGAATATTTTATTAGTCTGCTAGGGTTGCCATAACAAAGTACCATAGACTGAGTAGCTTAACAATAGAAATGTATTGTCTCACTAGAAATTTAAAATTAAGCTATTGGCAGGGTTTGGGTTGCTTCTGAGGACTTTGAAGGAAGGATCTCTTCCAGCCCTCCTTATTTCCTTGTACATGGCTGTCTTTTTAATGTGTCTCTTCATGTTGTCTTCCCTGCATGCTTGTCTCTGTGTCCATGCTTTGCCTTTTTATCAAGACCCCAGTCATATGGAATTATAGCCTTCCTTAATAATCCCTTTTTAACTTCATAACATCTGTAAAGAGCCTATTGGAAATAAGGTTGCATTTTAGTAGTGATGGGCCTGAACTTTAAAATATATATATTTTGTGGAGATACGATTCAACCCATAACAAATATTAACTATAGATATTCTAATGTTTTAGAGTTAATTAAGTGCTCTGATCTGTTTCATTTTATGATAGTGTTTTTAAATCTCACTTATAGGGCTGAATTCAGGTCCAGCGTCACACTCTAAGTCCCCTGCCCTCATACATGGTAGTGCAGGTTTTAAATTCTGACATTTGTTGAGACGCTAAGATCAGAAATCTTAATATCCACTCCAAACAGAATAAAGTTATATAGATTTTAATGAATCCAGGAATTGCTATCTTGGGACAATTTACCCTTTCTTTGCTGGAAATCTCCGAAAAAAAAAAAAAAAAAAAGAAGATATTTTTAACTAGAAAATATTTCACTTACTGTCATAACCAGCTAATGCTTCCGTGTTTCTTCTCACTTTTATACTTAAAAAGAGAGTAGACAGAATCCCCAACTGCATCTCAACAGTACTACTGCCCTTATTCTCCATAAGAGAATGACTAAACCTATATGAATGACTATGGAAGATGAATTATCAACCTGTTATTACATACTTGAGGCTCATTATTTTCTATCCTTGTTTCTAGAGTAGGAAGTTGAGATATTGGAAAATAAGTTGACATCAACTCACACTAAGCATACTCTGATAGTCAGCCCTGACAAAATCATACTCAATACATTTTTCTGTTTGCTTTGTTTAAGACTAAGAAGTCTTAACTGTGAATGCATATTCGTTCTTATATGTAGATTCTTTCTTGTGAAACTTCAAAATTATAGATTAAAACCCCCTGTGTGTGGGATTGTGGCTCTCTTTCCATCCTTCTTTGTTCATCTATAAATTGAGAGAGAAATATTTATATCATATTTCCCTTTCAGCTCTCAAAGCTAATGATTCTATTCTCAGGGACGTAGTATTTACCCATATGCCTTCTGAAGTCAGGGCCAATAGATGCCCATTTTGCTATTTTAATGCCTAAAAGAAGGAAAGAAATATCTAGATGACACTAACAATTGCACTACTGTACCTGTGTTTCTGCCTCCTCTTTTGACTTTCGGCAAAAAGAAACCAGGAGCAACTAGCCAGGACACAGAGGCATTTTTAAATCAACTGTAAGTGAATGGTCAGTTATTGGGATGGCTTATATGCAGTAATTCTAGGAGAAGAGAGGATTGACTAAATGACCTTTTGAGGATGATTCCAAGTCTATGACTCAATAATAATACTTATCAACCTGTTCTTGTCATAGGGTACTAAAATGGGAGTGGGAAGGGCAGTCTATTATTAGCTGCAAGCTTCTGATTAATCTTTTAAGCTAAGGGAGCTTGTGTTTCAGCCAAGTTGTGAAGCTGTCTCCTGAGGTGAGGCCATTAACATGCCAGGAATGAGACAAGGTTATCATTAAGGAGACATTAGGCCCTGATGACCATAGTGAAATCGTGAATAGCTGGCTGGCTGGCCAGGCAAAGCTGGTTAAGAGCTAACACAAGGTCACTATAAGCAATGCCAAGCCATATGTTCAAATTGAGGATAGCTACATATCTCGTCTTTTGTCACCCTCTAGGGGATTCCAGTCAGCAAGCTAATGAAAAGGTAATTCTATGCGAGTGATAAGAACTATGGGTTCAACATTGTATTCCAATATTATGTGGATATATATGTGCATGTATGTCTGGTCATATGCTCGTGCATATAGGTATACATATGTTTGTATTCTGGCCAATATCTATAAAACCAAGAGTTAATCTTTGGCTTTTAAAACTACATTAGCAACTGGAAGCATGTACCTGCTTACAAAAATTATGCCCTTTCTCAAATTATACTTCTTCCTATATAGAGAGATTAGAACTAAAATTTTCTAATGTGTATGTGGTTTGGACATCTTAGGTATCTAACTGAGGCTCATTCTCCATCAGTCTTATAGAATAATTAATCATTTAGTGGGTAAAGAATATTATGTCAACTAATAATTCAAAACAGAACTAAAAAGAAGTCTAGTGAAACAATTTGAAACAATCAATTGTGCAGATAAATGCAGTTTGTTCCTCTTCCCTTGTTTCTTTCCTTTTAGTCAACATAGATTGCTATAGATTTTGCTACATAAAGAATAAGTGGCCTGGTAAAAATAATTAAGATAAATATTTTGAAATATCTTCAGTATTAATGAGTTCTACAACTTACATGTGGCTTTCAAGAGTCCTGGTTCTTTATGTGTAAAATGAGGACAGTAATGACATTCTATCTAGTTGCCATTATAATCAAAGGGAACAATGTGTGTGAAAGTACTTTGGCAATCTGACTAGGTTGTATTTAATGCTGTTTATGTTATTGTGTTTGTCATTGTCACTGCAACTAACATGATAATTGGTACTACATTCACAGTTCTATGAAGTGTATCTAATAGAATGGTTGGTCTATAGTAGATATATAATAAATGTTGAATTGTTTAATGAGTTAGTGTATATTGATGTAGTTATGAATGGTATTATAATATATCCCTATATAGAGTATATAATAATATAGCTATAAATAAACATTTCACACATATATGTAATTTTCAAATAGGAAATACAGGTAGTTTGATCTTCTTTGTATTTATCTTATTATTACTATATTTATTTTAAACTCCTAACCTTCATTTGTCCATTTATTCATACACCCTACAAACAGAAAAGCAGATCTGGAAATAAGGTACCTGATTTCACATTTGTACTAGTCCTTTTTCACACTGCTGATAAAGACATACCCGAGACTGTGTAATTTATAAATAAAAAGGTTTGATGGCCCACAGTTTCATGTGGCTGGGGAAGCCTGGCAATCATGGTAGAAGGCAAAAGGCAGGTCTTACATGGCAGCAAGCAAGAGAGAGACTGAGAATCAAGCGAAAGGAGTTTCCCCTTATGAAACCATCAGTTCTTGTGAGACTTATTCTCTAACACAGGAACAGTAGGGGTGAAAAAAAAAAAAAAACACAGTGATTTGATTATCTCCCACTGGGTCCCTCCCACAACACATGGGAATTATGGTAGCTATGGTTTAAGATGAGACCTCGGGTGGGGACCCAGCCAAACCATATCAACATCTTTACTCAATTGCTTGACCTCTCTAAATATCTATTTTCTTATCTCTAACAAAAATGGTAGAAAACCCATTTTTGTCTATGATGCAGGCATTGGGAGTACAATTTATTTGTCACAGTAGTGCCTCAATATAGCATCTCTAATCCTGAACCATTTAGTCAGCTTCCTGCTTCAGAGGGTTCTCTTCTCCCCAGCACATACCATAATCCAGTTGGATTAAAAACCTATCCAACTTCCTCTCATTTTCTTGGTCCCTGAATGAAATTTAAATGTCCTTGGTCCTTCCCTTTGTCAACCATCCCAAAGCAGCAATGGCTTCTTCAGACTTATTTTAAGACTTAGATTCAGTGGGAGTCAGTAACAGAATTAGGAAAATGTGAAAGACACAGAAATAACATAATGGACCTATCACCTGCATGATTTGCCTTCTGTATGTTTTTATATGAATCATCTGCAAAATTGTAGATAGCTGCTCCAGCAATTTCAAGGTTTAGATTATTTTACCCCTCAGTATTTGTTCCTCTGATAGAAATATCAGTATTTCTGCAATGACTTCAACAGAAAAACAGAACAGAAATGAAAAGACAATAGACTTTAAAAACTACTTTAACATTGCAAGGTTGTTAAATTCATAAAACAAACTTTAATATGTGGAAGGAGTTGCATTTATCATTTTGCTCTTTTTATTTCTAATATTTACTCACTTTACTTACACTCAGTACAAATATATATTAAAATTTATAAGTGTATGTACTAAAATGTATTAGTATTATACATTAATAAATACTAAAAATCAAGATAAATTACCAGCAGTCATATGCATTCTGATTCATGTACCCTAAAATATAAACATATACATGTATATATATAAATGTTATAGCTTGTGTGAATCAAAATGACCAAGTACTTGCCAATTTATCTTATTATTTAATATTCATTAATACATACTTTATTCCTCTAAATGCTGGGAGCTAACTGATTGTTGTCTCTTCAGAGGGCACTGGAGTCAGTTCCATAACCAGAAAGCAAAGAGTGTGACATTTATTCATTGGACTCTGAAATGGATCTGTAGCATTAGGGAATTAAATAAAGCCATGGTATCCGGAGGTGTAAAAAGCAAAAACTGAGTGGCAGACACAGTGACTTAGGAGAACTTCACTGTGCCATCTTTTTTTATTACCTTTGTTCTGGCATCAAGGTTAAGTTAACCTTCTTTTTAAACTCTTTAACTTCATGTCAATGTCTTCCTCATATCCTGGGCACCTAGCACTCTCCTTTTGCCTATTGTCTCCTGTAAAAAGAAATTGATCTAATAAACATATTCATACTTATTTAATGTGATATTTGTTTCAGTATAATTTGCATTCTAATGAAGACAATGGGAGAGGGCAACACTTAACACAGATAAATAAAACATTAATAGTGGGACTGTAGGCAGAGTGTAGAGATCTTTTCAGGCTAGGAGGCCATGACAATAACACTCAGCTCATACAAATTCAAAAACCACTATAGTGCCTAGGCATAAGGCCAACCTGGAGAAAAGGGCAAAGTTATCTCCAGTGTTCTACTGGTGTGCATGTGGGTGTGTAGGACAAGTAGCTTTACTAGAAAGTCCTTCTGTTTCTAGTACACGTAAGTGATGAAGTTAGATGAGTATTGCTCCGATGTCTAGTCTGGAGAAGGCAGTCAGCATTCCTCATTCCTAAAACCATCATTCTGCTTTTATGCTGATAAATATAGTAACATTCAAGGAGGTTTCTGGTTGGCAAGCTAGAGTTAATTCACAAACCAGATGAAGATCTACCTTGTGGACTAACTGCTGGGGCTTATAACCTCACTTTTATTGTTTATGTGTTTATTGTCTCAGACTTTGATTTCTGCATTTCTGAGCTTAGTAACATGGCATCATTATTTCTTTTGTTCCTAAGTACATAATTCCTATCCAGAATTAGATATTATTTAAAAATAATATCTAATAGCTGAGTCCTCACACCTTAGAATTTAAAATCTCGAGTAAAACTCTAATAATGCCAGTGACGCTGATGCTGGTGATAGTAACGGTGATGAAATATAATAAGTATTCTGTGTTTACTGTGAATCAGGAAATGTGATAAGAATTTGCTATACATCACTTCTATTAATCCTCACAGTACCTCTAATACAGTGAGGGGTATGGCTATATCCAATTCATAATCTATTTACAATCATAGTTATAATACTGACTTTCATATTTTTATTTATAGGTGAATGCTTACAAACCATTGTCATTTTGCTCGTTAGATCTTCACCACATATCTAGGTCTCTGTTTAACTAGTAATATAGAGGAAGGAGAATTTGCTTTTACCTCTCCCAAGTTTCAGAAACAGTGACAGTTCCTAACTCCTTTACATAAGAATAATTTGGAGCCTCTGAAGACCCTAGGCAATTGTACCTATTCAGTTGCCATTTCACCAGCAAATTCCACTGTATTGTTATCCCCACAATTGAAAAATAGCCTGATATTGTAGCAAGGGCATTTGCATCTGAACACATGGTATAAGTTCATCTTCTGCATCTTATTAGTTCTGTAATTAACTCAGAGATCATCTATAAACTGCCTGCCCACATTTTGAAAGTATCATATACAATATGTAAAAGCATTTTCTAACTCTAAAGCTCTATAAAAAATCTGCCACATCATATAGAATATATGCTATGAACATGGTTTATACATACTTTGGAAGGCCAGTTTATATCTAAGATGATATGTTCTGTATGCTCTGGATATTTTTGTATAGTCACAATATAAATGAATAGTGAATTATGTACTAAAAATGTCAGCTACTTAGCAGTAGTGATATTGTCATGCAAGAATCCCAGATATGCATGTCCTGAGAGACAACCAACTTGTCTTTACATGATACTCTATCATACTACTTATGTGACCTATGTGAAAGCCCAGTGCTCCTTTACTTCTCTGTAAAAGTAAATGATATAAGTGATCAGTACCAGGTGAGGCACATGACCACGATATTTCTACAGGTAAAGTCTTGTGTTTTAAAACAGTACTGGCACCTACTACAAAAAGTAAGTAGATGCTCTAGTTTTTTATCTCTATCACCTTACATGTTTTCCCACTTCTCTTTACTAAGACATTTTAATGTTAGTCATCAAAATGATACTTAAAGGTATTCCAATATATAAAATCATTTTACATTGGACATGATTTATGGAGAAAATGGTATTTTATTTACGGTAAAAAAAAATTATATAGGCACACAGCTGTGAGCATTAAGTACAAGACATTCACGACATTTGAAGCTCAAAAGCTTAAGGCACTTAAGGAGTAAGAAACAGAGAAGAGAAATAATGTGTGTATGTGGGTTTGGGACATGCATAGGGAGCAAACCAAGAGGTTATAACTCCTACTTCCAAACTACTGACCTATCGAGCTCATGTTGATATAGTATAACCTAAGAGCATGTGTGAATGGATAGGTGAAGCATGATTAAAAGTTAAAGGACAATGGGGTTATTAGGAAAGGAAAGTAATTACATTTTGTAATATTCACTAAGCCAAAGAAAGCACATTACTCTCCTTCTTAGGATTGGTTGATGGACTTGAAAAGAACTTGCAAAGCTGAAGGGCAGGACTCACAGTGCAATTTAAAGTCTTTGTGATTAACAATTTCTCTAACTTTATTGACCTTTGGAACAATAATCATGGCTTTCTCTCCAAGGGAAGTTCTTTCTATTTGTCTAATACATCTCTCTCAATAGACTAGAGGAACTGAGCACCTATTATTGAATCTTATCTATAACTGAAGAATGCAGGGATTGAAAAGATTAAAGCAAGTGTCCTGTTTCTAAACTCATTTTAGGGGGAGTGAAATCAGAACTAATGTATTTCTTTACCTCACAAAGTACATTGAATGAGCAGAATGAAAATGGAATTTAAAATTTTTTGTCATAAGGCCCAAGATCTTTGCTGTATTTATTCACTTTATATGCATATATGTTTCCAAGGCTTTTACTTTTCTGCCCCTTTTCAATTGTATTGTCTCAAAACTCAAGCACTTCCATCTCTCCCCTAGCTTAACCTCTGCTGAAACAATAAACTAAACTCGGGAAACTGCCTTGGCACATGCTGTTTTATTTGGTGTTCTTGAAGGTCATGAGCATTCTGCGCTTTCCTTAACCGATTAGACAGATCTTATGCACAATTAATCTTCCCTAATCCCTCCCCTCAGTTAGACCATAGGAGAAAATGCACAGGCAATAAGGATAATGCTTTTGTACATCTGAGGCTTCTTTCATCTGAGGATCTCAAAGTCCTTGTTACACATGTCAAAAGCTCCCTATCACTCTTTTGAAATGGGTATTACAAGATTAATTTGCAGAAGGGCAAAGGCAAGCACGGAAATGTTAAGAGACTTTCCAAAGAATGTATACTCAGGATAGACAAAAATAGCATTCTCAAGTTTGGGGTGTCTATGCCCTGAGGGGATAGAGGACATCTCAATACATAGCAGGCTTATCTTTTAGAAAATGAGGTCTCACTAAACAGAAAATGAATTTCTTTATGTTACCATAGGTCATGGGGTTGAATAAAAGACCTCAGACTTAAGGCTTTGCTTTTCTTTTTCTCTTGGTCTCATGGGTTTTGGCATGAGGACAGCAAGTTAGGCTGCTTCCACTGTCTCAAAGGTATGTGTATGTGGGGAGTGACACTGAATGAGAATAGCTTTCAGTTTTATTCAGAGGACTAAAAATTCAGGTGTCAGGAAGCGAAGTTTTTGTTTGTTTTAACTGTTTAATAAACTATTTTGAATACTACTTCATTAAGCCTAAAAAAAAAAACTGGAAGCTACATAAATAAAAGTAACATTGACATAAAAAACAGATGATCCCGTAAGATTCTTTTGAAATTATGCATCTGGAACTCAGAACTTATGTTCCCATTGAGATTCCTAGACCAACCCGTTAAACTTAGTAATGAGGCTTAATTATTATCCTATCCATTACTGATGGATTTTTATAAATTATTGGCGTGATGGTTACTTTAGGGAAAAGAATATTTTAATATTGAACTTACTCAAAATGTTATCCTTCCCTAAAGATCCACAGTCAAAGAGACTCTGATCAAAAAATGAGAACAAATGATTTTATCTCCTCTTTCTCCATACATACTACTTGCAGGAGAAAAACAAAGACAACTCCCAGTTCTGAGCCTGTGACTGCAGCATTGGTGGAAGAAGGTAGATCTCCATGCAGCACCTTCTTATATGACTTTAACAACGTAAATGCTCACAGGGTGGATTCTCCAAGCCTGTAAAGGCCAGGGTGTGTGAGAAGTTCCCCCATGCTAGAGAGAACCTCGCCACCTAGATTCAAGGCTTCACTGGGACAAGAGAGAGTTAAGTGCTCACACTTCATTTCTCCACCCAACCCCTCCATTTTCATAAGCAAAGCATAGAAAAAGGTTTTTAATGAATATTAGCTTTCTTCCAGCCCTTGTGTCTCTACACATTGCTTCTCTAGTATTTAGCACTCAATGTCCACTAAGGACACCTATTTTTACGCTCTTTCTGGTTGTCTTGTCTAAATATGCTAGAGCTGGTGCCTGTTCCTAAACTTCAGTTGGAATGTGGGGCCCCTGGTACTATGATGAGCACCTCCTGCCTTCCTTCATATGACTGTTTTCTCCATTTCAGTTCCTATGCATTCTCCACCAGACTGAGTCGCCTATAGTAAGTACACCTTAGCTAGAAACAGCTTTTTGAATACCGTGCCCTTGCCCCACCTAATTGCTACCCAGAGCAACATCTAGCTGGGCCAATTTATTTTCTCTTTGGCTTCATTACAGAGTCCAAGTCTTCTTAGATGCTAACTTGATCCTTTTCCCTAATAGCCCACATGGATGAAAAACCAGAGCACTTGATATAATGGAAACTTATGATACCATGCACTGAGATCACCAGGCTTTGCACGTTACATGTCTATGGCATTTGCTGTCTGCCAGGGACTTATAAAATATTTGGATGGTTATCCTATGTTGTCTTCCAGAGGTGGGAAGTGTGTGGAAGCAGCTGCAGTTTTTTGTTTTTTGTTTTTTGGTTTTTTCATATAATAGGGAAGAAAGCAGAAGAAAACAACAAAACACACACACATTATCGAACACATAAGTGTGTAATGACAATTGTGATGAAGGAAAAAAACTATGAAGAAAAATTAAGGAGATTATATCACTGAAGAACTGACTGAGGTATCTTCTGTGTTAGAGAACTAATGGAAATGAATGGGTGGATAAAGCAGGAGTTAATCTGGATGTGCTGCAGTTTCTATAACCTGCCTCCTATCGGTAGACATCTGCATTGTTTCTCGTTCCTTGCTCTTATAAACAATTGTGCACGGAATAATATACAAATATCACTTTGCCAAAGTATATAAAGATCTGTATACTGAAAGTTGTTAGGTCAAAGGACATATATATTAAAATTTTTTTAATAGATAATATCTCCAATCGCACCCCTCAAAAAGAAAAAGAAGGTCTTGGGAGCTCATGATGGCCTGTGAAGGACCTGTAGAACTTCAATGTGAATATTGCTTAATTATTGACCAGTTGGATATATTGTAACTAGACATGGATGTGAAGAGATTTTGGTTAGTCGATTTTTTTTAATCCACATTTGTTTGGCTTTGAGTGTTTAGGCAAATTTTTAGTGATAATCAGTTTAAAATATTTTCTGTTTGTTCTGATTGTCTTCCTAATATATACTGAATACCAGAGGGAAAAAAAAATTCTAAGGCCGGGTGTGGTGACTCATGCCTGTAATTCTAGCACTTGGGGAGGCTGAGGTGGGCAGGTCACCAGGTCAAGAGATTGAGACTGTCCTGTTCAATATGGTGAAACCCTGTCTCTACTAAAACTACAAAATTAGCTGGGCCTGGTGGCCTCTGCCTGTAGTCCCAGCTGTTCAGGAGGTTGAGGCAAGAGAATCGCTTGAACCTGGGAAGTGGAGCTGAGATCGTGCCACTGCACTCCAGCATGGTGACAGATCAAGACTCGAAAATAAAAATAAAAATAAAAAATCTATCCCACCCACAGGATTTATAGACTTGTAAAATCAATTTCACTCACATGAAAAGTACCCTCATCCAATCTTATATTAACTCTTCTTCCCTCCAAGAGTCAATAATTGTAGATATTCTCTGTTATAAGAATACTGACTGATTTTTATGTCATTAAAAAAGATATAACTTTTTATTATATAACTAATTATATGAATAACTTTAAAAAATCAGACAATACAGAAATAATATTTTTTAAAAAGCAGAAGTTAATTTATCTACCTTCTTCTGTCATTACTGTACTTTATAGAGCTGATATCTGGGTTATTCAATGTCCAATCTCAAAATGTCCCTAACATCACTCCCTCCTCTTCCCCACTGAAGATTTCAACTGGTTGTGTTTTGTTAGGCAAAGCACCTCCTAAACTAGAACTGAAGCTGTTCAAGGCGT
Organism: Cacajao melanocephalus; assembly: GCA_963573385.1. Classification (NCBI taxonomy): domain Eukaryota; kingdom Metazoa; phylum Chordata; class Mammalia; order Primates; family Pitheciidae; genus Cacajao; species Cacajao melanocephalus. The sequence continues at coordinate 249,259 of CAUYLG010055351.1, read as the reverse complement.
TTGAAAAATCAGAGCACTTGGTATAATGGAGTTTATTATTTCACTTTTCTTCTTGGCAGTGTTTTAAAAAATGTTACTTTGATTGTTTTCACATTATCATAACCTAATGCAAAACATGTCACAGTCATTACCTGAGTTTCAACTATATGTATATCATCCATCAGCTCATCCATCCCCTGTCTAAAAGTCTTATCACCATAAATTACATTTGAAAACCTAAAGTAGATGTTATTCATCCCCATTATTATTGAACAACAGGGAATGCACATGTTTTTTAAATCAAAATAGTCTATACTCACTAATGCTTTCCAATATCTTATGGGATATTCAATTGGCAAATTAGTAATGAAGTTTTTCTAAAAGAAATGATGCTGTTAAAAAATAATTTCAACACAAGCCATTTTGCAGAGGATAAGCATCTCAATAATGGTCTGATGATCCCTGCACAGCTGGGGGGCGAATCTCTGCCTTTCAGTCTATTCATTTTGACTGCTATGTGTGTTTGGAAATACAGCATTATTATTCTAACCACTGAATTTATTAAAAATGCAGCCTTACAGATCTTTAAGGTTACTTGTAAGTCTTCTCCAAGATTGTTTTCCATCTCTCCTCCTTTCAAGCTCTTGTCTTCCCTCTAGCAAGACCACGGTGGTACTAAGACAGTAGCAACACCTCCATTGTCATTACAATTTTCATTTTTCATCATCATCAATAAAAGCGACACCTTATCAAATGTTTCTTTGGTTTAGAACAGTGAAATAAATGCTCTAAGGGATTTTTGATCTAGGGAGGAAGTTTAGCATATAACATGTTCACTTGAGGCTTGGAATTCTACTAATATATTTGGAGGAATATTTATATAGGACTTTCAAATATTGTCACCTCTATTAAATTTAGAAGACTTTTCTTAAAACTGATTCATTTCCCTAGCATTCACCTTGTTTATCACACTGCTTATAATTGATGTGAACACTGAAGTATTTCAGCTAATATTGATATTTGCTTAACACATGTCCTCAAATGTTGAATGTGCTTTCTGTTCAGAATTTGTATGTGTCCTGACTCCATGTGGGATATTAATGCCAATCTGATTGAATACCAAAGGGCAGTAGAGTGAGTGTTGTGCTCAATGGCAACTGGCTCTGCTGCCCTACTGAGATGTGCTATTTCCATAGGTTTATCATCTACCAAGTAGAATCTTACAATGACTAACTTATAAAAGATTACCAGCAAATAAACACTGTATAAAATGTATAACATTTTAATGTAGAGATATTTAAATAATCTATTCTGGCATTCAATGTGTCGTTTGTGTGAGATAAGTTTTCTTTTCCCTGTCTAATTTCCCTAATTTTTTGATATGCAATAATCGAGAACTCGGACATTTACACAATTTACCACACATAATCTGTAGGATGAGAACTATTTATTTTGAACAAATGACTGAACACAAACTGTTTTATGAAAAATTTAAGTTGATTTTTAAAATTAATTTCATAGTTACTGGCATCTGTTTTAATTTCTCTATAATTAAAATTCACTAAGAAATATACATATTAACTTCAGAAAGAAATGAAACAGTATAAATAAGAAAAATATTTTGAATAAAAATTACAACAAATCCCACTGCCAAGCCCTTGTTTCCTGAGTAATCATCCTGGAAAATGCAATATTCTCCATTGATTTCCTAGTACTTGCAGCGGTAACAATAATTATAGCAATTCCATGTTGGTGTAACCAGACCCTTTTCTCAGAACTTCACATGAAGGAATACATCTCATGTCATGGCAATCACATGAGGCAGATTCAGTATTATTCAATATAAATAAGGAGTCCTACCACAGAGTTTTTAGTAATACACTCAGGATCATGGATGTAACAGTACTAAAATGGTATTAAAACTAGGCTTTTAATCACTTTACTAGCTTTTGTGAATATACGAGTAATGTTAAATGTCCACTTTTCACTCCCAGTCCAAACTCTTGGTTTTGATTGAAGTCTATTTTAGGTAAATTCCTTATTCTCACATGAAATATCACTTTTTCTAAATATTATAATATTCAGAGCCTGATTTCATAGAATAGCTATATGTCTTCCGTTAAGTTTGTTTCGGACAGTGTTCGTGGATGTCATTCTTCTCAAGTTAGGCAGTCTTTCAATCTTCACAAGTGTATCACTTCTTGGCTGAATATGGCATTTGAAAACATTGAATCTTTCTTTTTTTTCAGTTCTAATTTCTCATGATACAAGAGAGAAATCTGAAGCCAGCCTCAGCACAGAGAGAGGTGACTTTTACCAAGTCCTTAAGGCATCTCTCCTAAAAGGAAGACAGAACCTTGTTGCAGAGACACATTAGGATGAAACCACCTCAATCAGTGCTAATTTTGGAGGCTCACAAACCTCATCCAATGACATTCAGCAGACAAAGGATTTTAACTGAGTTCTCTTCATTATTCCTGGGGGCACTGTGTTATGCCTGTAAGTGTTGTGTTTCATTATAAATGAGCCACCTGAAAATTATTTTTTAAAGAATTAGGGTGTGTAGTTACATTGCTAATAAAAATCTTTAGGATGTTTCTAAAACTGCCCTGATATTATTAAAATGAAAACTTTCAAATGCATATAAAATTTCTATTGATTGTATATTAACAGATACTCAAAAGAGCCATTACTCATCAAGCTTACACAGAAGATACTGAACTTGGTAGGAGGTTTAGATTGATCCATAGGCAATTGTTTTGTTTGTTCATTTGTTTGCCTGTTTGTTTATCTTGTTTGTTTGTTTGTTTTTCTATAAGTAAAAAGTTGAAAGCTGACAATTTCCTATGGTTTAACCTGATAGGTTAAATGATGCTAAAGCTGCAGAAATTAATTATTAGTAGTAGAACTTGAATTATATTTCCAAGTTGGTCCTATATTTTTAATCATCTCATTAAGAGAATACTGGACTGTTTTGTACTCAGAGTCATCACAGATTTTCATATAATTGGGAATATATGCTACTTTATTATGTGAATATACCTGTAAGATTGTATCTTCACTCTTTAGCTTCCATTATTTCACTAGGGTATGTTTAGCTCCTGTGACTTAGTTTTACCTGGTATACATTCAAATCTTTCCATCTGTAGGAGCAAGTCCTCTGTCAGTTAAATTATTAGTTCTTCTATCATATCTGTGATTACTTTTTCTGTTTCATTTGGCTTATTCTGTTTATGAGGACAAGTTTTCCCAAGATAACCTCCCCTGGCGTCCTTCATACTTGCCATCTTTCTTTTCTTCTTTCACCTACCTGTCTGTTTTTCTCTTCTGTGATTTGAGTGTCCTCAAGCCTGTCTTCATATAATCTATTTGGTTTCTGCTATTTCAATTCTGATCGTGACTTCTCAATGCACCTTTTCCATCTGCTCTGATTATGTGTTTGGATTATGTGCTTGGATTCATCTTTCAAGTTAGCCACCCCACTCATCATGAGTCTATTATCATTCCATTATTCCATACATTTTTTATGAGCAAAGCAATTGCTGTCTATAAATGTCTCTTCTTTCTTGTTTTTGTTATCCCTGATCATTTTAACTATTTCACAGTATGATTATTTCATAATATTATGTCCAACATTTTTTTTTCTCATCGGTGTGGAGGCGGTGGAGAGTTCCAGTCTGGTTCTAGAATGCACTATGGTGAGTGGTCAAGTGGTTTTTTTTTTGTTTGTTTGTTTTCTTTGTAGAGATGAGGTCACCCTATATTGATTAGGTTGTCTTGAACTTCTGGGGTCAAGTGATTCTCTCACCTTAACCTCCCAAAGTGTTGGGATTACAGGCATAGGCCACCATGCTTAGCCTCTGAGTGGCCAATTTGTAAAATATTTTATTACCTTTAAATTTCTCATTGTGGAGACTCATTCTGGCTGAGCTATGGTTAAAATATTGTCATAAAAAATGTCTCCTTCAGTACAGCTCATGCTTTCCCATAGCTTATCTTCCACCAGGTTTAAGGTACTATTAATTAATATGGGCATGGGAAAGGTAGAGGAATCTATAGGGAGGAGATTTTCCAAGCGGCAGACTCATGTCTCCCATTGTGTACTCATGCCATCAACCCTTGTCCCTAATTTTCATTACTAAGACCCACTCATACAGGAATGGCCCTTTGTCTGTCCTGCCATCTTTCTCTGATTTGGTCTCATCACATGACACATGCAAGCATTTAGATCTGGTGTTGGTAAACATCTGTCTCCACTCTGCTCTCTACTCTCTCTTTGGTGATTTGGGTAAGGCCTGGGAAAATAGTATGGAGGTTTACTCGTTTTACTGCTTTCTCAAAACATCCAGGTATTTCTGCTTAAAAAAAGCCAGAGTCGATGAAGGAAGTAAAATCATTTTGTTTTATTTCTCAGAAAGTTGGAGACAGTTTAATAGCTATAACTCCTCATACTAAGAAATAGAAACTTTCTTAAATTTGGTTCATGTAACATAACAAAAATTTAAAGCTGTCAACTTTTGTTAAAGGCAAACCTTTCCAGGAAATTTTTATACTCACCTGGCACTAGTCACTTCATTTTCATGCTGCAGAGATAACAGGTTGGTAACTAGAAACCACGTCTTCCAGATTACAGCATATGCTGCTGGGGCACTGGCAGGCTGGCTGGGAGGGTGACGTCTGTCACAGAAAGGAGCCCAGACGCTCACTTGGGCTGGACTCTTCTTTTCCGGTATCAACTGCTGTCCAATTGGATGCCATTTTCTCCTTGCCCTTTAGAAAATGATTGCGCACATTTCTCCTGTCTCAGAAATATCTGTGAGATTGTCTTGTTAATGCAATTCTCAATTTCATAATGTAATACAATATGGCTGGTGGGATGCTGTTCATGCTTTGGCTGAACACGCAACATTAGCAGATGAAAAAAATAGAACTAAAAATCATTCTTCATGATAAGCTTCCTCAGCGTCTCTTAAAAACTGGCCCAAATGTAGATCTGCCAAAAATCCTGGGAATTAGAAGGCTTGGCATTCTCTAAGCATTTGAGAAACAGAAACACACTGAAATTGAGATGCAGTAACTACCAAAACAACAGCAGAAGGCACTAATAAAGCTAATGACATATTTAACTTGTTATGACTCAGGTAGCTAGATTTCATTGCACACATACTATGTGCCTGGCTTCTACAGAGATAAGGACGTGGTAGATTATGCAAGAATACAGGAAATTCAAAGGATAATTTTTGCCTTCCAAAGCTTACGATACAGTTGGTGAAATAAAATATTTATTTAGATTAACTAGAAAATGATAGGCACTCCCTGGAAGTGTGCCTGGTGCCTCAAAGCTTGGTAGACAAGAAATTCTGTTTGGAGGTGATAAGCATGTTGTCAAGAAATAATTTGACTTATATGGTTAACACTCAGTGTCTCTTAAGTAAAACTGTGTAACTTTTGTAAGTGATTATATATTGCTATGCTATATACCACAAAAGATAATCAGACGATATAATTTCTAAAATTATAATTATTATCATCATAGCATACTTCAAAGAAGATTATTGTGTAGATTGATTTATTCAGAAAGACATCATGAAAAAAAATTTGACCTAAGGCCATGGTAACAAGGTAAGATAACATCAAAGGCAAACTTATATGCTAGAACAAATAGAATATGAGATCAAAAGCCTAAATACAAACTCACTTACTAGCTGTTGTGATGTTATTGACTGACTTCCATGACTCGGTTTCCTCATCTGTGATACAGTGATAATAATAATTCCTAACGTGTGAGACTTTCCTGGGCATGTTCATGAAAATGCTTAGAAGTCACAAAAGCAATTGATAAACATTTCTTTAATCCATGTCATCAATCTGCAAGGCAAGCATGTGTGGGAAGGGTGTGTGTTTGTGTGTGTGGGAGGTGGGTATGTTTGTTAGCACAGGCATCAAGGAGAGAATAATGTATCAAGTAGAACAGAGTCACCGTTTTGGATTCAGCAGCATGAGTATTTCTGAAGAAAGAATTCTGATCATTGAAACAAATGAGCAGACATGGGGAATTATGCAGAGAAGGCTTTAGTGGAGGAAAAGGGGATGGACATTGAAGGTATAGATAAAATTGATCTCTGTGGTCCCTTTCTATCTTATTTTGATATTCCTTTTTTCCCCCTTATAATAAATTTCCTCACAATGACCTGGCCCCTCTTGAGCCCTGTCACTTCCCCTGACCATATTCTGCCCCCTGGGGAGCATCTGTCTTCCAGAGAGCTGTTAGGATGCTGCATTCTTTCTCCCGTGTTTCATGTGCTGGTAGCTTTCCTCAAGCTTGAATAATAAACTTTCCTTCATGACACCACAGTTCAGGCACAGAGGTCAGCTAGGGTGTGGGTATAAAGGGGTAGGGATGGTAGTGAGATTTGGAGAGACAGTGGGCTTGTCTATGCCTTCCCAGTGTTTCTGACATTCATCTAGGCCTGTTTTGCTGTTCTAAACTGCAACCATCCTTTCTTTCAAGGAAATTCAGTGCCCTACAGAGAGAAAAAAGAGAGAACATTCAGGTTCTGTTGACATAAAAAACTGTAAACACCAGTCTCTGCTGCCCCTGCAGGCCCTGAAGACTCGCAGAGGAAGGTGGCAGGAGAATGTTCTCAAGTGTTTCCTTGCTCTTGTTTTCCTCTATGCCTATAGCCATCTTCTCATTCATTTCTCTTCAAAACCCATTATTTTTATCTCTTCACTGCATTTTCCTCTCTTCGTCCTAGGCTTTCAGTCTTGAATCCATCTAAATTTTTTTAATAGCTTGAGCTAAATGGGTTTTCCAGTATGTCTGGCATTTTGGTCTTTCTTTGGTATGACTTGTCTTGGAATATTGAACAAGAGAGTCAGCATATGAAATAATTTGAACCTGACTTGTATTCTGCAATGTAAAATTGTGCCAGAATTGAAGTGGAATTACATATGGTGGGATTCAGTGGTAATAGACAGATCATATTAGTCTCCTGTGAGTGAGGGTTTCTCTAGGAATTGGGATGTAAGGAGCCTCTTTTCTTCTAAGACCAGATTAAAGATCAATACTAGAGGTGGAAGCTGGAGGCTGGCAAACATCAGGAGCAGAGGCGGGAGGCTAGCATAGAGTTTTCCCAGATTATCCTTTCCTTTTCTCTGGATATCCTTAGGGCTCCTTTTTTATTCACTTAGCTCTCTCTTTTTATGGCAGTATTCAATGAATTGTTGCATTCTTCTGTCTCTACCCTACTCTTAAACCAGATGGCAACTTTTTTGAAGACAAGATATTTAACATTTAGATTTGTTACCCTCAGTGCACTTGGCACATCATCTATCACACAGTGATTGAGATATTCTTTAAATGAATGAGTGATACAGCAATTTTACTGCAAAGTTAGGCAAGAATGCAAGGTGAAGGGACATAGCTCAAGAAGTAGGGCCATATGTATTGCCTCATCTCCTAGAATACTTTTTTCTGTACTACTTGTAACACAGAATCATCAGTTTATTTCAGTTTAAGAAATGCTTATCATGACAAGTACTCTGGTAGGTTACAAAGAAACAAAAGAAAGAAAAATATGTTGCTTTTCCAGAAGACAGTTATACTATACATGGTGCTACAAAAAAGAAATTGCACAAAATGGTGGAATATAATGCATGAAATAAGAGAAACTTATTAACTGTCTTGAGTAACACAGAAGATGCAGGGTCCATCTCTGGAGAGCAGTCAGAGAAGAGAGACTCCCAGAATCAAATTCTTAAGAATGAATATGAATTTTTCAAGTCTAAGAATGAAAAAAGAAATGTGTCCTATGCCAACCAACTGGAACTGTGTATGTGCCTGTATATGAGCGTGCATGTGTCCATGTATAAATGTGAGTGTGCATGATTATATTTGAGTGAGGTGTGTGTGTTCATGCATGTGCTTGGTTGTTTGTGAATGGATGTGCCTCTGTGAGTGTACATGTGAGTACATGAGTGTGTGTAGAAGTATATGTATATAACGCATTATCACGTATGTCATTGTGGGAAAAAGTATTTGTAGTGGTAGAGTGATGATTACACTAGGTGTTAGACAGTCTGCAGGGTTTGAATGTTTGATATCTTAGCCATAGCTCTGACTTGTAGAAGTGGTCTGATGCGGGCATCACCTAAGAGGTGAGATTAACCTGGAAGTCGGGAAGCTTGGACATTAGTTCTAAATCTCCTACAAAATATTGGTGACCTTGAAAAAGACTTTATGGGCCTTGTATTCCAATCTGCTTGATAAAGGTATATAGTTAAGCAATGGCAAAGTGATGGTTGAAGTTTTTTTGTAATGTAGATTTCAGTGATCTTCCCAAAATTAAAACTCTCTAAGATGCTGTTCTCCTCCTGACTGTGATGGCTAATTTTATGTGACAACTTGACTGGGCTATGGGATGCCTAGGTCGCTAATAAAATATTATTTCTGCATATGTCTGTGAGGATGTTTCCAGAAGACATTAGCATTTGAATTAGTAGGCTGAGATCTTTCTCTTAAGAATGTGGATGGGGATCATCCAATTCATCAGGACCTGAATAGAACAAAAAGGCACAAGAAAGGTGACTTTTGTTCTCTTTTCTTGAGCTGAGACATCCATCTTCTCCTGCGCTCACACATCAGCACTCATGGACCAGAGGCCTATGAACTGAAACAAGACTTACACTATAGACTTCCCTGCTTCTCAGGCGTTCCGACTTAGACCGAATTACACTACCAGCTTTTCTGGGTCTCCAGCTTGCAGACAAGAGACCGTAGAAATTCTCAGCCCCTATAATCACAAAAGCCAATTTCTATTGTTGGGAGGGAGGGGGCGTGTGTCCTGTTGGTTCTGTTTTTTGGGAGAATTCTGACCAATGCATTGGCTATGTCACAAAAAATTTATGGAAAGAACAGTAATTATTATTTTAAAATTCAAGGCTAGAATAGCAATAACAAAAGATACATAATTTTAGAAAAAAAACAGTAGCCATTACCACATTCTCCAAATGGGTGTAGTATTTATCTTTGGGAAAAGATTGTGCTTTGTTTTTCTGAAATTTGCTGAGGCTGGGTCATCATATTATGACTGAAAATAGTTAAAGAACTATTGTGCTTAGTATGTGTTGGGTAGAGATCCAAGGGCTTTCCATGGTCAATTTGTATGGCAACGTTATATTGTAAGTATCATAAATGTAATCTTCATGGTGACACAGAAGCTAAGTCACATTCCAGCAAACATGACAGCCAGGATTTAAACCTGGGTAGCAAGGCTGTAGTGACCCTGCTCCTCACCATTTGGCTCTTCTGTTCTGTGCTAGGAGCATGAGATAATGAATGATAAAGTTTGAGGGTTGTCTTTGGGTAATTCTTTGATACTTTCTGTTTTGGGAATTTCCCCAATGTGTTTTAAAGCATATAGCAAAGAAATGCTGAGAGGGATGTTGAACAACTTGATGGTAGGTGGAGCTTGAGGAGAACCCAGCTTTCAAGAGTGCTTAGATATCCAGGAGTCACCAGGAGCAGTGGTTTAGAGGGTGACATATAGGAGAAGTTCATCTGTGCCTGAGTTCTTGGGATATCCAGGAAATGAATCTCACTGCTTATATACATAAAGAATAATATCTTAGATTATGCTTGTTTAATATTAATGAAAAAGAAGACCTCAGATACTTGAAATCTCTATTTATCATATATAAAAATAACATCCCAGATATTTAAAAAAAGCAATAGTGCTCTGTGTTAACCAGAAACCTGATGTTAAGCGTAGCCTCTGCTTGGCTCTGAACCTGGTGAGTATAACTCTTCTTATCTACAAACTTTAGCTTGTCCTGGTCATACTTGTTTGCCTGGCTAAATTCATATGCCATCTGTCTTAGAAGCATTCTCTGAGTTTGAGGCAGGAGCTGGTGACATTCCTTCATTAAAATGATCTGTAGATAACTGTCCTTTCTACTACCTTGTAATGCACTTGAAGAAAAGGCTGTTTGGGCCACCTTTACAGCTCCAGCATCCATACTGTGACTCACACCTGATAATAAATATCAATGCAATGGTAATCAACATAAACTGAGGGAAATTATATTTATGTTTGCAAATGCCCCTGAGGGTTAATTCTATAAATGTGATGCAGAGTCAAAATAATTATCTAAGATTAGAGTCATTTGCATACTTTCTGGCTGATAATCTAAGTATGCCAAATCTATTGTAATCTTGATGTCTTCCAAGGGAATAAGACATGGAATTACACAATTTTGAAGCTCTATGGGTCCTTATAGTTAATTTGATCCTTTATTTGACATGTATGAAACTGACCTGGAATGCTTAAGTGAGATGTCTGTTAACTGTGGCATGGCACAGTCAGATTCTGAATCCAAATCTTCTCTGTCCTAGTCAATGCCTGACTCATAAGTTCATACAGAAAGATAATTGTGCCTCTTTCACCATTCATTCTCAATTATAGCATTGTATATTATTACAAAAGCACATTTCCACCTCTGTGACTCCCATTTTTCTTCCATCACGTTATAACACTCCCCTTCCCTGCCTTATGATAAAAAATTCAGGCCACTGCTGAGACTATTTTGAGTTAGAAATAGACAGTGGTTGTGCATTTAAAAATATATATATATCTTTCCAGAAGTCCTTATTTGGTTCCTGGTTGCTTGGCAAAACCTTCTCTCTTTCTCTTGAAAGAACCTACGCTCAGCCCATTGACTGGTGTAAATTCTCATAAACTTCCACTGAACACCTGCCATTGTCAAAACAAGGCTGAAATTTTGGGCAATGCTTTAAATTTTCTGAACCTCAATATCCTCATAAATAGCATAAGAGTAATACTTTCCTTACTTTTTTGATAGGATATGTTCTGGTGATAGTCACAGGACATAAATTACATAAATGGATTTGAAAATTAAAAAAAAAAATGTCCATGTCGTTTTTGATGCTGTTCTTGTTTATACAATATCTTCTCTTAAATTTAGGTTTCTGAAGACCAGACTTATATTGCTGTTCCCTTTCGGGTTGAGATAGAGACCAAAACCCATCTCCATGTGCCTCAGTAAAGACCTAAGTGGCTAGACCAGGCCAGGGAGTTAATATTAGGTTGGTGTAAATGTAATTGTGGTTTTTGCAATTACTTTTAATGGCAAAAATCACAATTACATTTGCACCAACCTAATATTACCCAGAGCTAGAGACTACTTGGCCAAGGTGCAGCACATACTCCACAATTCAAGCTGTCATAAATCCCACATGGAGATAACAAAGGTAGTTTGACTAGAAGAGCGTCTATAATTCCCTATCATCGCTGGAGAAATCTTGAAGAGAAAAAATGAAAGAATAAAATAAGCCCAAAACAGACTTTTATGAAAACAGAATTGATTAAGTATTATTTCATGAGGGTGGATTATAATTTTTCTTCTTCATAGCAAAATTGTTATGTTTCAAGTGGATAAGGGTAGAAAATAATTAACTCAAAAATAACTAGGACTTGGAGCATTCTAGAAGCCAGATTCTCAGATAAATGCTTGAGGGAATTGTAAGTGTTTAGCTGGGTTAAAGAGAAGTCTTGAGGGGCCATGGGTATCATCTTCAAATACTTTAAGGGATTTAAAAATGAAAAAAGTATGTCAATGTTGTTCTAGAATCCAGGACACAGAACTGGTGCAGATACTCATTTGAGCAGTCTTTCTTGCCTGACTCCACTGGCCCAAAGACAGAGCAGGATGTCACCAAAGACGTGCAGAGTCAGCAAAGTAAATGTTATGGAAAGACCGAGATTTCTTTCAATATACAGGAGAACAAAGGCTTTAGAGGCAAACAAACTTGAGTTTGTAGACCTTTCTCTCACTTAATAGCTGTGTGCCCTTGAGAACATTACCATAGCACTTTTCAGTTCTCACCCTCATAATGGGGAAAGGATTAACTATTTGTTATGATCGTCATCTTTCAAGTCCTTCAGTGAAAATACAATTGTGTCCTTTGTATTAATGAGAAAACTGGTCCTGGAGACTGAGTAAATTGTCTATGGGGTCACACAGGTAGTAAATGATGGGATGGGAACACACACTTTCACCTGTGTGGTGGTGGAATCCTGCCATCTCCAGGACCCCAGGCCGCCTCTCAGCTAGGGAAATGCTTTCATTAGCAAATAAGTCAAAACATTGTGTCTTACTCTATTGGCCAGGCTTTGTTCTGGCAGGACACACATATCCTTGTCTCTCTACCCAGAATGATGGAAAGGACACCTCCAGGACATCTCTTTCAGTACTCCTAGAAGGTTGCATCATCAAGTAAGTCCTAGACTGTTCTATATTCAATTAAATGGATTCATTTTTTTTAATCTAAGGAATCACTCCTTTATAGAAGACTCACACATGATGAATCTGACCTGAAATCAGTACCATAAGCTCGCGACGCAATGTTAACTCTCATTGTGGAGCCACAAACCAGGATTTGGTGATTACACCTTTTTCTCTTTCATTGAATTCAATGCAAGGATATTTAACAAGCCTTGCTTCAAAGGGCATCTAAAAAACACTTAGCTACCCAGTTCAGAACCATTAATCTACCTGCCCCCACCCTGGCCCCCCAAAAAACACAGCCGCTGTCAGCATGCAAATATTCCTGAAAGGGAAAAACAGAAAACTCTTGCCCTGAGGGGTATCACAGATCTTCCCTGAACAGCAGGATTTGTGAAACTGTACCAAGAGAGAAGGGGCATTTTAAGTAGGGACAAGAATAAAGAAAAATCATTTATAAATGAAATATTGTATTTGCAATTTGATTTGCAAATTTCCAAATTTTTCTAATTGCTTTCAAACCATTCAGTTTTTTGACTCCCAAAAGCTCTGTCTTTTTTTTCTTTCTCTTACCCAGTCTCCCTCCGGCACCTCTCCCTCTCTCACACACTCTCAGCCTGAAAATTCTGGTTAGCTGTGGTTTGGGGTACACGTTGTGGTTTATCACCAATAACCATACTCCCTGTTCTGAGGTGCTGGAACACTTCCTTAAGGCAGAGAGTGCATGGACTAACAATTATATTTCAAGCTGCATTTAATGTTGAAATATGAGACAACAAATTGATCTTAGATTTCTTCAGTCAAGCATGACCTCACCTCTGACTCTGGCAGAAGCTGCTGCGGTGCCGGAACAGTAGTTGTGCAGTTGCAAAATGAATAATAGGAAGAAAAGAAAGCCTCATCCTTGTTAAAACAAAACAAAAGAGAAAGACTAGCAACATATTTTTCTACATTAGCAATACCTGCTTCTGAAAAAGCAGACTGGAAAACAGTAACTAAAACATTCCTGCAAACTTCTGTGTAAACTATCCAGTCTGGTGTATGCTTCCTCTTAGATGCATATTCATAGACTTTTGCTTCATAGCCTGATTTTTCATTAAAGACTAGAGAAGGTGATATATTCAAATATCTGCCACAAAAATATCTAGGAAGATGCTTATTCAGTGTCTAAAAATTATCTGCATGTGGCTATTTATTCATTCAGTCTCGGAATAATAACAGCTCTTGAACAAAGGAGGAAAAAGTACCTCGCTCTGAGAAGACCAAACATTCCACATTATTTTACTAATTCTCAGATGGTTTCTTTGGGGTAAGTGAGTAGTATTATTGCTTCATTTGAGACTGGGAGAAATAAAATCCAAAGATAACCTGACAAGTACTGGAAATAGGTAGTTTGTCATTGCTGATATCAAGGACTAACTGCAATGGTAACAAAAGAAGAGTGCATTAAAAAGAAAGAGAGGAGCAGGAGAAGAAAGGAGAAAGAATAACAAGAACAAGAAAGAAAAAAAGATATCAAAATTGGCATTTTTTCCCAAGCTATCTATACGTTTTTAACATAACTTAAAACATATGAAAATAAGGATAAATGACAAAGCGGCAACAGAATAAGATGCTGTAGTTATATTTCAGATACTTTTGCTGTAAAAAAATATGAGTCTGTTTGCAAAGTTTCAATTCTGAGATGTTTTCTGAGTACTGAAATTCTATCTAAAACCCAGAATTAGAAAAGAAACTGCCTACCTTTATGTTTTCATTTATAATATTCAAGTAAGGAATTAAATTAGATAGTGGACTAAAGACAAATCTTTGTCTCTTCCCAAACGCCAGATTTTATGATCCAATTTTATTCCTGGTCAGAAAAAGCAAGATTAGGCCTTTTCCACAAGTTCAAGAATGTATGTGAATATCTCAGCCTTTGCAGGCTAGGTTTCCAAAACTGACTGTCATTCCAGGATTAGCTGCTGTGTGGCGTTAGTCCCCTTCAAATGAACAGACTCTCTCTTCCTGCAGTTCCTGCTCCTGTGCCTTGTTGCTTGAAAATGGTTCTCTCTGCTGTCACTGTAACAAACGGTTCTAATTGCTGGGTTGCCTGTTATGGTGGAAATTGCAGTGGTCCGTAGTTGAAGGCTTTCGCTCTGCTTTGGTAGTCACAGAGAGAGCCAAACAGCTCCTTTCCTAAAGGGATAAAGAAGATAATCTTGAAAAAATAGTAATAAATTATAAATCATTTTAAGAGAAGCAGAAAACCAACACACTTGCTGAATGGTTATAGTCTAATCTAATTGTAATGCATTTTTCCTCATGAAGAGATGAAAGTTCACGGATATATTTTCTTGTATTCTTGGTGGTGAAGATGGTGGTGGTAGTGTTTGTTTTTGTCTGTGAAGTAATACATGGTAGGCAATGATTTGGAATTGTAAACTTTCCAATTTATTTTCATGGCAATCGGTGAGATGTGTCCCTGGAGGAAGGCAAACAATTGCAGTTTTAGAGCTAAATTGGCCTCTCTCTCTCCTTTCTTACATTAAAAAGCATGCAATCTCATTTTGAGTAGGATTACAAAATTCCCAAATTCTAATAAAGAGCCAGAGTAATATGTGATGATCTGAGATGGTTGATGTGTTATTGAAGAAACTCCATGGTAGGAGAGGTAAAAATGAGAGCAGTTACTGTCAGATTTTACCACCATGACAGAATTCAGGTTACAAAAGGCAATCCCTAATTTGGGAATTTAATCAAACACAAGCACCAAGGACAGCAGCTGCTGTTACATTAGGTTGGGTAAAATTATAAGGCCTATCAATTCTCATGCTTCGGGGCATAAGCTGATCACCAGCTGAGGTCAGGAAAAAATTTCCCCAATGACAGGCTTGCACAGTTATATCCAGTATAAGAGATTTAACACCTACCCCTAAAATATCTGATGTGATTCATTACCAAATAAATACAAACATACAACACGCACTTATGCTATTACCAAAGCAGGCACCCACAAGAGACTACACAGACATAGAGGTGAGTATTTGTCTGAATGCCCAAGTCTTAAATGAGAACATCATGAGCCAAGGAAAACCTGCCTTCACATAGTCAGCTTTGCCTACAGAGTCTCTTTATTTCTTTGTCAAATTTGTGGGAAAATATTTTTTAACTATCCACTCAATTCAGATATTTGCTTGTGCTTATATGAACTCAGTCTTCCAAAATGAGTGGCAGTAGAAGGGGGTGGTATTCATTTTCTTTGCTATATGACAAATTACCACAAACTTAGCAACCTAAAATAACCCAGATTTATTATTTCACAGTTTGTGTGGATCAGAAGTCTTACTCTGGGTTAGCTGGATCTTCTGCTGGGGTTTCACCAGGTGGTAATAAAGGTGTCAGCTGGGGCTGTGAATTGCATCCGAGGCTCTGGGTTCTCTGCCCAGCTAGCTGGTTGTTGGCAGCATTCATTTCCTTGCAGTTGTATGACTGAGGTCCCTGTTTCCTTGTTAGCTATCAAACAGCCTGAGACTGTGCTCAGCTATTGGAGGTCATCCGTAGTTCCTTGTCACATGAACCCCATAGGTATCTCACAACATAGATGTTAACTTTCTTGCAGCCCATTAGGACTGTGTCTCATTGATGTCTTCCTGTGAAACAGGCCAATACAGTCTTCTATAACATAATCTAATCAAGGGAACAGGGATCTCATCATATTCACATGTTCTTCCTATACGCAATAAGAAGGAATTCTACATGGTGTGCACATAAAGGAGCAGGAATTTCTGAATCACCTTATAATTTGACTAATTCCATAGGATTTTATTTGACTAATTCTATAGGATTTTCAAAAACTATTTGATGGCAGGGCACAGTGGCTCACGCCTGTAATCCCAGTACTTTGGGAGGCTGGAATGGGCAGATCAAAATGTCAGGAGATCGAGACCATCCTGGCTAACATGGTAAAACCTCATTGCTACTAAAAATACAAAAATTAGCTGGGCATGGTGGGACACACCTGTAGTCCCAGCTACTTGGGAGGCTGAGGCAGAAGAATCGCTTGAACCCAGGAAGCATAGGTTGCAGTAAGCCCAGATTGCACCATTGCATTCTGGCCTGGTGACAGAGTGAGACTTCATCTCAAAAATACAGAACAAAACAAAATAAAACAAAAAAACACTGCTTGATGAGACTAGTCATTAATCTATTGTGCTTTATCTATTAGCAATTGTCCACTCGGGAAGGACAGTTCACTGGCAAATTTGTGATTATAATCATATAAATAGAATTTTAGAATGTGAATTAGAGGCTCTCAATCATTTTATGTGTCACTTAAATAAACTGACACTCAACAAAATTAGTGAGTCTAACTCACTCGGCTCTGCCATTTAAAGCCAGAATAAAAATCTAGTTCTCCAGACTCATAAACAAATGACACCTTTGCCTTTAACGCACCACCAGTCCCTTTGCACACTTCTGGGTATTTGCTCTAGCTCTGCAGATTCCCATGTATCTCCAAATATTTGTGCATTTTCATCCAAGGTAACTGCTTATTTTGAATGGTATATAAACTCACTCACATTGAAGTGCCAATGACTGATTACATTTTAAGGATGACTTCCTAAACTTACAATGGTATTACTATTTTCACAAAAATAAATACAGTAAACAAAAAGGGAAATAACACTCAATATAGACTTCCATGTTAGTGCAGAAGGAGAAATGTGGGCAAGTGTGTGCGTTTGTGTGTAATGACTTGTCCTTTGGTCCTGATGTATGTAACAGCAGAACAGGTGATAGTTTGGGGTCAATTACCTAGCAATAATATGACAAAAAAGGAAACGTTCAAAAACTTTTTCTTCCTCATTTAATCATGCAGTGGAGGGTTCTACTTTTTTAACCTCTTACATAGTCAGCTATTCTGTCAATTAATGTATTGGCTAATGGGTAACTACTAATTTGGCGGGGAGGTTTTCGTACAGTTCTATTGCTATGAACAACAGGGCAGGCAGAGTTGCTCAAAGCAGGAAGTTCTCTGGTCAGTTAAAGAATCTTGTAATTACAAATAAAATACTAAAATCTATCCTAGTTTTAGAAGAGATAATAGAACCCAGGACAGTCCTGCTGGTTTTGGCATCAAGACAAAGTTTTGCATAATGCTCTGTCTTTGGGTGCCTGTCATGAATGAGATGTTTGATGAAACGAACATGCGCCAATGATGGAGCATGGAAGCCGGCAATGTTAGATGCTATCTTTGTGAAAAGCAACAACTGAAGAGGGGCTTCATCCAGATCTGTTTTTACTAAACAGGTAGATGTTGGGTGTTTGTTATTTTGTCTAGGACCACAACTCAAATTTTAATCATTATAGATGAATTGGGTGGGAAAGAAAAGAAACACAGTCCCCCAAAACCTTTATTAAGAAAGATACTTTTGGCCAGGCACGGTGGCTCACGTCTGTAATTTCAGCACTTTGGGAGGTCAAGTGGGGTTGGATCACCGGAGGTCAGGAGTTTGAGACCAGCCTGGCCAACATGGTGAAACCCAGTCTCTACCAAAAACAGAAAAATTAGCTGGGCATGGTGGTAGGCACCTGTAATCCCACCTACTCAGGAAGCTGATGCAGGAGAATTGTTTGAACCCGGGAGGCGGAGGTTGCAGTGACACTCAACCTCGCGCCACTGCACTCTAGCCTGGACAACAAGAGTGAAACTCCATCTCAAAAAAAAAAAATAAATAAATAATTTCCTGGCTTATGTAGTACTATTGTAATGTCTAGAAATTTCATTGTTATTATTTTTTTAATATTTTCTCTCTGCCTAAAATGTATCATAGCCTTAGATAAGAGTTCGTCAAACTTTGTTGTGTTCAGCATCAATTTGTCATCTTCCTGTTTGATGGGAAAAGGCTGTCACCTTCATTTGAACTATGAGAAAATATTCACATACTTCCTAAGAATTCCAATATTTTAAGCAAAATGTTATTTTCACCTGAGGATGAATCATCTTCTCAACCAATATTCACTGTCCTTCACTTGCAAGCAATCATATTTATAACACTGATGCATCCTATTATGAAAAAAAAAAATTTCTTCAGAAATACCATGTTCCTAGTCTTGCTGTCTGGCTAGCCAAGTCTCATCTGATCTTTCATCATGGAGCCCAAGTTATTGCTTCTAAATAAAGATTTTTCTGACTATAAGTCAGTGTCTTCCACTTTCTCAGAACCTATTTCTGGGGGTATTTATTTTAACACATAACTATGTTTTATCTCTATTTCCTTTATGCAAATCTTATTTCCAAATAGTTTGCCAAAATCATTGAAAATAGGAACTTTGCCTCACAAATTTTTAGTACCTCCTACGATACCCAGCATAGTGCTGAAGAGAATACAGCTTTGCCGAACTGGGAAATAAAATCAAAATAGCAACCAGTTATATTAAACAGCCATGGACCTTTTCATAGTTGAGATAGTAATTTTTGTTTCCTTTGGGTTTTTGTTTTGTTTTGTTTGTTCAATGTTATTCCTGTCAGGTTTGTTAACTTGTTTGTTTTTTGTTGTTGTTTAGCTTGACATACTTGCCTGGATTTGCTCAGTATTGACAACCTGAACTGAACATGATAATAGTTCATTAATTGCCATACTATCCTTGACAGAGCAGATCATACAACATCTAAAACAAAACCAAACTAAACAAAAAAATGTGTGGAGATCTAGGTACAGTTTTCATCTGCCAATTAAACTTAGCCCCAAAATCAAATTCATGACTCTTCTCTAATATTTAATAACTCAGGTTTGCATATTCACTCTGAAGAGAAACAAACATGTGGTCAAAATAATCCTATTTTAAAATGAACTAAGGAATTCACTATATAAAAGTGAATTTGTCAATTCTCTCTGAAGTGAATAACTATCTCCTAATATTTTGTTATTCAGAAATCTCACATGCCAGGGTAATTAAGGAAAGAAACACCTGTAAAAAGCTGCCGACTAGATGTGGTTTTCATTTGCACTGCCTTCCAGCATGCCAGCAACCAATAGCTTGGCCGGATCTTCAGTCACATATACCTTAAGTTTTAATGGTTACCATGGCAATGAAAAAAGGCATTACAAAATGCACAAGCTGTTAACATGTTGCAGAAGCCAAAAGAAAGAGCTAAGAATAAACTTCTGCAAATTCCTGATCACGCCACATTTGAGGAAAACTGCTGTTAAACTAACGTCATGTCCCAGTCAAACAGCTCATTAATCTGGAGCTGAAGCTGCATACACTTCCCTCAAAGCGCTACCTCAGCTGGGGCTGGGCCCTCTCCCTGTGAGGACAAACGTGAGTGTGTCAGAGAGAGCAGGGGTATGTGTGTGGAGAGGGTGGGGACAGAGAGACAGAGAAAAAGAATAAACAGGCTGCAAATTGAGTCTCAGCTCCTTCATCAACAAGAAAGATTCATGTTTTCTAACAGGGATGACAGACAAGAGAATTTAAGTGAACCTAATTTAGATAAATCTAAATTTTAGTGGGTGAGTAAATCATTATAACCATAGATAAGATGAGTGTTTCATTTGCTCTGAATTTTGCTTCTGGAACCTTGATATTCGGGCTGCAAGAAAACAAAATATATGCACCCATCTAATCCCCTGCTGGGAAGAAAGCATTGCTTGCTGAGCAAGAAACTGTCTCGCCTCAGAAGTGGGGGCTGTCTGCTTAGTGACATAGCTTGTAGAATAAAGAAACATAGGAAAGAGGGTCCTCGGTTTATAAACATGATACCAGCCAAGAAAACAAAGCGTGAGGTATCAGCATTTACATGGAAAGGGCCATTTGTTTTAGAATAAACAGACAAAAGTACAAAAAGGTGGAACTCTGTATTTATTGGTTTACAGGCAGAGACCCATGTAGACAGTCGAGAAGTTAATAAGACAGATAAAGCATCAGATATGATACAAAAATGCAAGTCCAGTTCATATTGTTTAACTGTGTATTTGTTCCAGTTTGTGCTCTCCTAGAAGGGAGGTCACACAGGGTGGGAGGAACACTGCCACTCTGGATTAAACTCCAGAATATTGTGGACGCCTCTGGAGGAGTCCCTCCTTTTTATCCATTTCCCTTGAGGCAAAGTTCTCCTTTCCATTTGTGGCCCTGCTCAGACTCTAGAATGTCTCTGTTTGGTGTTGTTTGCTACCTTGCTCCATTCTCAGCTGCCTGCATATCTAGTCCCTGCTTTCCATCCCGTTCTCACTGTGGGCAGTTCTCCCACACGGTGATCCACATCCCTTCCTCTTGCCTTCCAATCCCCAGTACACGCTTGGCAATGTCCTTGGCTTTGTGTTTGCTTACATCCTATATTCCCCCTTACCATCACCTTTGGAAGCCTTTAAAGGCCCAGATAAATCCACAATTTTACTATCAGGTCCTCCTCAGCAACCCCGACATCTCACGTGACTACTTTGTAGCTATTGAGCAAAGTCAGTATCCTAGAACATCTCTCTTCTCCTTCTTGTTTTGAATTTTGCTTCCTCAATTAAATTTTAGAGCCATTTATGACTGATGTTTCATCCTTTTTTTGTGATGTTCACTATACCTAAAATACTACAGTTCTCCTACTACATACCCAATAAAGGCTCAATGAATTAATTTATATTTAATCATCAAATGCCATGTTCCCCAGCATCACAGAATTTCTTGAAATTGTATCTTAATACTTGTTTTAAACTCAGAGACTCAAGTTATAGAGATATAGTAAATCGAGATAAAACTCAAACCATGATAAGATTATATAATTTTTGCCAACAATTTAGAAAATTGTAGAGCTGCAAGGAATGTGGACTACTCTAAACTACTCTAAACCCACACATCTTTTAAAGACAAATGAAAGGTCCTGATGAGCAGTGGAGTTCTCTAACGTTACATATTATTTGAGCTAGGAAGAGAAGAAAAAGAGGCCACTTGAATCTTCCCAGTGAATACTTTCCCAATGCCCTACTGCTTGTCACCAATGCAGATTCTTACCTACATGTGTTGCCCTATACAGGAATTTGAAATGACATTCAATACAGTCAATATTGTGTATTTATACCCCAGGATGGATTTCTTTTCTGACTGTTTTAAACACTCCTTGCTAAAAAGCAAAGAATATTTTTGCCTGAAGCCTCTCTCTGATGCATGATGTAGCCAAAGCCAGCTCACAGCTCACTCTCATATGATACCTCCTTATTTATTAATCAAACTATATTTGAAACTAGACACTGTGATAAGTGTATGGAATACAAAGTAAAGATATACCCCATCTCTGCCCTCAAGAAACTTTGTGGTCCAGTATGGGTTAGGATCAAAGTGAAATGAGAATCAGGTATTCAGACTTCTGCCAACAACATGAGATGGTCATCTGGGCAGAAGAGGTGTCTCCTGAGCCAAACACTAAATACTGGAAGGAGAGGGACATACAGAGCCTGGAGGCAAAGCTTTCCTGACAGTGAACACAGCAGGTGCAAGGGGTTAGAGGTAAAAAAGCAAAAAACAGCTTGAGGACTTGGAACTAAATTTTGTTTAGTTTATGTGCTGCACTGAGAGAAAGTGAAGTAATAGGCAGAAAATAGGCCTTGGAAAGATTTGTGGCATTTCAACCTTAAAATTATTCAGTGCAAATAACCTGCAAAAGGATGTTTATAACAGCTTTATTCAGAAATGCCAAAACTTGGAAGCAACCAAGGTGTCCTTCAGTTATGAATACATAAACTATGGTGCATTCTGACAATGGAATATTACTCAACACTAAAAAGAAATGAGCTATCACCATGAAAAGACATGGAAGACATTCAAATGCATACTACTATGTGAAAGAAGCCAATCTTTAAAAACTACGTATTCTATGATTCCAACTATATAACATTCTGGAAAAGGAAAACTATGGAGAATGTACAAAGATCAGTAGTTGCCAGGGTTTAGGGAAAATGAGAGGTAAATAGGCAAAGAACAGAAGATTGTTAGACCAATGAAATATTCTGTCTGCTACTGTAAGGGTGGATCCATGTCAGCATACATTCATTCAAAGTCATAGAATTTAAAACACCAAGAGTGAAACTTACTGTAAATTGTGAACTTTAGATGATAATGATGTGCCAATGTAAGTTCATAAATGGTAAAATGGTAACAAATGTACCACTCTGTTGGGAAATGTTCATAACTTGGGAGGCTATGCCTGTGTACAAACAGGGAGTATTTGGGAAATCTTTGCATCTTTTGTTCAATTTTACTGTGAACCTAAAGCTACTCTGAAAAATCATTCAGTGTCCAAACAGGGCAATGCCAAAATTACATTCAGTATTGAGAAGTTCCTTTTTGATGACAATGCTGAAGATTGACATTGGCTCAACAGAAGAAAAGAAGAAGAGTTCGGAATCTGCTGTAGTAATCCAAATGAGATATGAACTTCTGAATACATGTAGAAGGAACAGGAATGGAGACAAAGGAATAAAAAGGCAAATATTTATCTAAATACACATTTTCTCAAACAAGAGTGTGAGGGAGAAGTTCAAGTGACACCCTAGTTTCTGGCTGGTGTTACAGGGAATGGTGGTGCCATTTGCTGAGAGAGAAATGCAGGAGGAAAAGTGGGTTTGAGGATGGTTGTCATTAGTTTATGCTTGGACTTGTGCAGTTTGATGTGACTATAAGAGACATCCAGAAAGAGGTTGGAAACCAGAATCTGGAGTGCAGGAAAAAGGAAAGGACTGGAGAGATGGACATCTGTGCCTTTAAATATAGATGATCATACAATGAATCACCATGATGCTGGCTGTGTCCCTAAAATGAATCAGAAGCAAATTTTTGGAGAAAGCAGGGTTTGTTTCATGTGGTTGCAACATACAGAGCTGTGTGCTTCTGCTCAACCACAGCCTTTTTAACTATCTTATCTCCAGTCAACTTATCCTCTCCATACATCTGTTTCTGAACATTATTAGAAACGTTTTATGTAACTCAGCTCCTTATCAACCTCTCTAATGGGACTCTGGAAGATTAAAAACTCTTCCAAGAAAGAGAATAAATCTCTAAAGATATAATATCATGAAAAACAAATAGTTATTTTGCAGGCTACTGTAGTCAATAATAGCTGCTATGTATAGGAAGTCTAAGATGGAAATTTAACAGGAATATGCTTATCACAATCATACCACAAAGGCAGATCTCAACTCACTGATGCATATGAGGCATAACTTTTATAGCACTCATTGAAAACTAGACACTGTTCTAAGACCTATATGCAGTCATGTAACTCTCACAGTAACTCTAAAGTACTATACTTTTTCAATTTACTGATGAATAGACCTAGTCACAAAAGGTTGAATGACTTGGACAAAGTTTGTAATTTTGGAGCTGAGACTCAATCTAAGTAAACCTAACTCGAGATACTGTCATCTAATTGCTTCTAGAATGAATGGATTAATTAACAAACAAACATTTATTAAAGTAAGTAATATCAGATAGCAAAGGCAAGACAGAGAAGCTAATACAATGCTTCGTGAGTTTCAGATTATTTAATAATACTTTTAATTCATGAATTCATTAGACATTTTGGCAAAAAGCGGGGTCAAGAGAGGAAATTGAGAGGAAATTTGGATACATACTATATTCAATGATTTGTAAATATAATATGACAAGTAGCCTAGGAAGTAAAGATTGAGCAAAACATCACTCTATTGTTAATTCTAGAGAAGAGCATGGAAAATGAAGATAAAAGAGATTCACACTCTCTGAGTTTAAAAGTTACTATGAAGCTACAGCAATCAATGTAGTATGATTCTGGCATAAGGACAGACATATAAACCAATGGAATAGAAGAAATAACTGAGCTTTGAGTCTTTTTTTTTTTTTTTTTACCAAGTATCAGTGGTTTAACCTAGAAAAAAAATTTATGTCGCAGAGAGCCTTGATTTCTTCATCTGTAAAATGGGAACAATATTGTCTTATTCACATTAAAGGGTGAAGATTATGTGAGAAGGTTAGTCTAAAAAGTCTGGCTCATAGCTTAGGGAGTAGTAATATCCTATAACTGCTTGCTCTGTTCATCCATTTGTGTTGCTATAAAGAAATGCCTAAGACTGGGTAATTTATAAAGTAAACAGGTTTATTTGGTTCATGGTTCTGCAGGCTTTACACAAAACATAGTGCCAGCATCTGCTTCTGGTGAGGGTCTCAGGAAGCTTACAGCAAATGGGTTTTCTCTACATATCTCATGTATTAGTACTGACTCACCTTGACCCTAATTAGTTGTGAAATGTGATCAGGTCACAAGTCAAAAAGCTAAGGCCAGTATCTAGGCTGGCAACTTGGTCTAATTCTTCTGTCCTCTAAGAGTGAATACCTGGGACGGCCTTGCATTCCTCCAGTGATCAGACCCACACCATAGCTCCTGTATTCACCCTTCAGTTTTCAAGGAGAAAGTTTCCAGTTAAAAGCCCAAGCCACCCTGCTCCATTTCCTCAGGCAGAGTCAGTGAGCGCTCTCAAGCTGCTTTCAGCCTCCCAAATAAGTGAAATGTTTGACACGAAAGCATATGTTTTTTGGCAACTTTGTTTAATCCACATTTTAAAGGGAAAATTGAAACCCCACAAGGTGCGAAAAAGATTAGTGGAACGTTTCAGTATCTGGTGGAAAGCAGGCCGTGTTCCCTCCTCCTTCTGTTCTTTTTCCTCTTCCTTCATGTGCGGATATTTGCTTTATAAAAGCTGCCATAAAAATGAATCTTTTAATTAAGAATCTGAGCCACCTAACTGCAGAACAGAGAAAAATATCAAATGACACAGGATGTAGAAGCCATCTGTAAGACAGAGATGGCACATGTCTGTTCTTAAGAAGGGTCATCACTCTCTGAAGTCACGTGTGGGTCACATAATCAAAAGCTTTTGGATTCGAAAAATAAGATTTCTAAAGAAGTCAGATTTCTGACTACAAAATTAAGAATTGACTCCCCCAGAAAGAAAGTCACCATGCAAAAATTTGCTAATTATTTTAGAGAATGCAGAATCTTAAAGGCAATTGCTTTCAGAAACCACTTTTTCGGAAGTGCTGATGAGACAAGTTTTAAAGACAGACAAATCTGGACTCAAACACGTCTGAAAAATCCAGAGTCATCCCTGATGTGAGACAGGTTTGAAAGGGCTTAGGAGTCCCAGGTGGTAGGGATGTAGAGGGGAGATAAAAGGGAAAGTCACTCAGTTTCTCACCTTTCCCAGGTGCATTGGTCCTACATTTACTGTGACCCCCACCACCAACACCCTCTGCAAAGACCTTGCCAGAAAGGAGGGTAGAAAACAATGATGGAGATTCATAGTCGATTTTCCCAGTTAGTTACTGATTTGAGACACTGAACCCTAGAATGAGTCTCCAATACATATAGCTAAAACTCTAGATTCTCAAAATAGCATATTATGCATACACTGAGTCATGAAACTTACTACGTTTGAATTTTTTTTTAACAATTGTATAGTAATTTATGAAGCAATATACAGATTTTGGAGACAACATGAGAACATGGCTCTCGAGCCAGATTTTTTTTTTATTCAGATCTAAGATACCTTCCTGCTTCCTATGTAACCTTAGTCAAGTTATTAAAGCTGTTTCTACATTTTCTAAATGGGAATAATTTTTTTTCTACATACCGATATTTTAAAGATTAAAATAATTATCATAAGTAAAGCAGTTGGAATATGCATGGCATAAATTAAAAGCATGAAAAATTTTAGCTAATATGCTATTGTTATCATGTATAGGTTTCAAACAGTTTTCGCATTTTTTATTGTTATTATTTATAGGTTTCAAACTGATTTTTTCAAATTTATTTGAATAGTGCTAAAATATACATACAATATATCATTTTAACCATTTTAAAGTGTATAATTTGGTGGCATTAAATACATTTGCAATGTTGTGCCACCATCACCCCTATCCATTCTGGAAATTTTTCATCATCCCAAACAGAAACCCTGTAGCTGTTAAACAATAACTCTGTTTTTCTCTGTCCTGTTAACAGCTGGTAATCTTTATGCTACCTTCTTGCTCTATGGCCTATTAGGTACCTCTTCTAAGTAAAATCATACAACATTTTTCCTTTTGTGCCCTACTTACTTCCATTAGCATAATGTTTTCGAGATTCATACATGTCTTAATATGCATCAGAACCTTGTCCTTCGTATGACTGTTTCATTATTGTTATTGCAGTTTTGTTTATTTGTTCATGTGTTCATAGACACTTAGCTATTCTAACTTTTGGCTTTTGTGAAAAATACTGCTATAAACACTGGTATACCAGTATGAGTGTGAGACCCTCTTTCAGATTTTTTGGGTAGATACCTAGAAGTGGAATTGCTAGTTTGGTTCATATGGGAATGCCTTTTCTTTTTTCTTTTTCTTTTCTTTTTTTTTTTTTTTTTTTTTTTTTTTGAGAGGGAGTCTCACTCTGTCACCAGGCTAGAGTGCAGTGACATGATCTCGGCTCACTGCCACATCTGCCTCCCAGGGTCAAGCGATTCTCCTACCTCAGCCTCCCAAGTTGCTGGGACTACAGACACGGTCCACCATGCTTTACTTTTTGTATTTTTAGTAGAGACAGGGTTCACCATGTTGGCCAGGATGGTCTTGATCTCTTGACCTCATGATCTGTCCTCCTCCTCAGCCTCCCAAAGTGCTGGGATTATAGGCCCTAGCCACCACAACCATGTGGCGGGAATTTCATGTTTAACTTTTAGAGGAGCCACCAAATTGTTTGGAGTAGTAACCACACCATTTTACATTCCCACCAATAGAGCATAAGGGTTCCAATTTTTCCACATTCTTGCTAATACTTTTTTTTTTTTTTAACTAATAACCATCCTAATACCTAAAGAGGTTGAGCATCTTCCTAGATGCTTCCTGGGCATTTGTATATCTTCTTTGGAGGATAGGTCTATCCCAACCTTTGCTCATTTTTGAATTGGGTTGTTTGCTTTTCTATTGTTGAGTTGTAGTAGTTCCTTATATGTTCTGATATTAAACACTTACCAATATATTACTTGTAAATATTTTCTCCAATTCTATAGGTGCCTTTTTAGTCTTTTGCTAGTGTCCTTTGATGCACAGATTTTTACAATTTTGTTGACGTCTAATTTATCTATTTTTTTGTTGTTTCCTATGTTTTTGATGCCCTATCCAAGGATTCATCACCAAATCCAATATCATAAAATGTTTCCCCCATGCTTTCTTCTAATAGTTTTGTAGCTTTATGCCTTTCATTTAGGTCTTTGATTCATTCTGAGTTAATTTTTCTATATGGTGTTAGACAGGAGTACAATTTAGTGCTTTTGCTAATAGATATCCCATTTTTCCAGCAACATTTGTTGAAAAGATTGCCCCTTTCTCACTTAATGGTCTTGAAACTTTTATAAAAAAAATTAGCCATATATTACAGAGCTTTTTTACTGACTTTCAATTCTATTCTATTTTTCTATATGTCTGTTGTTACACAAGTATCTCACTGTTTTGATCACTGTAGCTTCAGAATAACTTTTAAATTCAGAGAGTATGAGTTTCCAACTTTCTTCTTTTTTCAAGATTATTTTGGCTATTTGAGGTCCCTTGAGATTCCACACAATTTGGGGATTTATTTTTCTACACACACAAAAAAAAATGCCATTATGATTTTGATAAGAATTTTATTAAATCTGTAGATCACTTTGGGTAGTATTGTTATCTTAACATTAAGTCTTCCAATCCATGAAAACATGATTTTCTATTCACTTATGTCTTGAATATCTTTCAACAATGTTTTTTAGTTTTTGGTGTACAAGATAGTTCCTCTTTGGTTAAACACATTCCTAACTACTGTATTTTATTTATTTTATGCTATTGTAAATTGAAAGGTTGCTTAGTGATTTATTTCAATTGATCTTGGCAGCAATAATTCTGTAAATTGGAAGAAGAATCATTTTATCTTCACGATCAGATAGGTAAGCAAATACAAGTAAAATCTGAGGGCTAATTCATAAGACTGTGATTCTAATTTTAGAAAGTAGGTCTAAGACCTCTGTGTCCTTAGCTAGGCCTATCACATTCTGCTAGATTTAAAACCTTCATGAAATGGAAAGAGGGATTCCTTTCCCACTGGCCTCACAGAACTGATACACAGGTCAAATTGGAAGGTATTTTTGTAAGCTCCTTGGAAATTCTTGAGCCTCCTAACTACATAGATTCATTCTTTCTGGGATAATTGTTTTTTATTCACACAGTAGCCTCAGTTGATGCTGAGAGAATATTAGGATGAGAGCAAAGGCATAAGCATTTGACTCTGTAAAACCCTGTTGGAAAGCAGTTGTAACTTGTTCAAGAAACCTGAATTTGTCATTATTGAGAATAACAATGTCTCCAAGATGAAAATCAATGTGGGAAGAAAAAAATGGATACATTAATTTAGTATGTATTAAAAGTTTATTTGAATCATTACTTAGTTGATGAGTTACCTATACAAAGTTTAGAGCATAAAAGTATATTAAAACAATAACAACAAACCTAACTTATCTGCAAATGAATTAACTTCATCATTTTTGGAAGTAGACCAACTGACTTTAGAAAGTAGTTTTTGTGCCTACTTTTTCTTAATATTACAGTGATGACATTTTCTAAAATTGTTAGTTTTTTATCGTGGTGAATAAATAGAAAATCTCAGATCAAATTATCCTTAGTTATATAAATAATTGACTAATCATGTTTTTGATAAAATCTAATCTTATAAGAAAATTGTTATTAACTATTTAAATATTTTTATGTGATTTTTAAAATAACTTATTTCAACATATGTGAAATGATTGATGCTTTAATATTGTATTAGTTTCCTGGTGATGTTTTAACAATTTATGACAAAGGTGGTGGCTTAAATACAACATAATTTTGTTATTTTATAATTTAGGAAGGTAAGAAGTCTGAAATGGGTCTCACTAGTCTGAAACCAGAATAGGTAGGCAGGACTATGTATCTTTCTGGAGTCTCTGAAAAGAATATGTTTCTTTATCTTTTTCAGCTTTTAGAGGCTGCCTGCTTTCCTTGTCTTGTGGCCTTCCTCCTTCATCTTTAAACCAAGAAACAACAGGTCAGGTTCTTCTCAAGCTGCCATTTCTCTGGTCCTCTCTTTTCTCCCTTCCTCTTCCATTTATAAAGACCCTTGGGTTTAACTTTGAGCTCATTCTTATAATCTAGAATAATTTCCATGTCTCAAGGTCAGCTGATTAGCAACCTTAATATCATCTGAAAATGTAATTCCCTTTGTCATGTAAACTAATGTAATTTCAGGTTCCAAAAGACAGGACATGGACATCTTTGGGGACCATTTTCTGACTAATACAAACAGTACATGTACATAAAAACATATTTCCATGTTAGAGCCAAAGGAATGTCACTCAAATTCTTTCATTTATTGTGGAAAGAAAGCTGAGAGAATGGAAATGATTTGCCCAATCCTGTTCAACTAGAATTACCTACTTCCATTTTAAATTTTCTCCCTAGGAACTACCATCCAGGCAGGTCACCTCTCATTTTTCAGCCTCAACAAAAGAAGCAGAATCTCATTTTTAATATACCAAGACCCAACTGCAGTTACGGACTTTTTATTTCTATCATTTACTCACAAACAGGTGTTATATTCTATAATTCCTAATATTTCCACTAATAAATAATTTGTTAAATGTTAAGAAACAAAAAAAAGCAAGAAGAATTCTGGAGTATTCTTTACTTTCTTTTACTTTTGAGACAGCGCCTCACTCTCATCACCCAGGCTGGGGTGTTAGCCTCCTGAGTAGCTGGAACTACAGGCAGGTGCCAATACGCCTGGCTGATGTTTTGCATGTCTTTTACTAGAGATAGAGTTTTGCTATGTGGCCCAGGCTGCTCTCAAACTCCTAGCCTCGAGTGATTGATCACTTTGGCCTCCCAATGTGTTGGGATTATTAGCATGAGCCACTGTGACTGGCACATTCTGGACTATCCTTCAAGTAATGATCCTAAGATACATGATTAACAGATGGTGTCTATCAAGTCTCAGAAGAAATACATAACTTCCTATGATTTGGACATCTGAATCTTACTGGTTTTTCACCTAAACAGCTTCCCCTTGGAAAGTAAACATGTCACAATAAAACAGAGATCACCAGTTGTATCTGTTTATTTTCTATGAGCATATAGTAAGAAGGAAGTACGAACAAAAAAGGTTGTGCAAAGCATTCTAAGCTTGCCAAATAACAGTAAAGGGGAAATATTCCTTCCTTTCCTCCAGAAGTTTGCTATCTTTTGACTCCAGGATTCAGAAAAAAGCATCTTGACTCTGACAAGTGACAGTAATTACAAATATACAAATTACATGCAGAAATAGATACTTCATTATAACTCACTTTCTTCACATTTTAGATATTCTGAAGTTACTCCAAATATATCGAATGATAGTTTAAGAATATAAAAATTAAATGACATTTGCACTATTTTCTAACCATGCTACATACAACTCAAGGGCTATAAATATGTTCATTATATAGACGCATTATTTCAGAATACAAAGAGGTCACTTGTGACTCTAAAGTATTTAGGGCAATCCAGAAAATATGACTCCTTTTGCACCTTAAGGCCTTTGAATAATATAAATTTCCTTTACCAGAGCTGTAAAATCAGCAAGGATGCAAAAGCCATGGTTGATGCTACCATAGTGGTCAACCAATACAATATGTCTTGAAGGGATCCGAGGTGAGTCAATACAACGTGAGTTTGAAAATGACAAAATATTGATGTTGGAAAGGAATTTACAGTTTATCAAATGTAATTCTTATATTTTATAACTGAGGAAATTGAAGTCCTCCAAATTTAAATGACTTACATATTTTGAATGTAGTATGTTAAAATAAATTTTGAGTTATTCCACCATATGATTTTTCCAAAGCTAGTATGTACACACACATTTGATTCAAAGCATATTTATTGATCTTCCATTAACTCCTATTCTATGCTAAATTCTGGGCTAAAAAGAAGACCATGCTCTTGACCTGAATGAACTTAGGCTCTAACCAAGAAATAAAACTAACTTACGAGATAGAGATAAGTCACTTAGTAGTGAAAATTATAAAATAATTTATTTTCCAGTTCAAAACCTGTATTATGTATTAGTCCATTTTCATGCTGCCATGAAGAAATACCAGAGACTAGGTAATTTATAAAGGGAAGATGTTTAATTGACTCATAGTTCTTAAGGGCTAGGGAGGCCTCAGGAAACTTACAATCATGGTGGAAGGGGAAGAAAACATGTCCTTTTTCACATGGCAGCAGAAAGCAGAATGAGAGCCAAGTGAAGAGGGAAGCCCGTTATAAAACCATCAGATCTTGTGAGAACTTACTCACTATCAGAACAGTATGAGGGATACTGCCCATGTTTTGATTATCTATACCTGGTCCTATCCTTGACATGTGTGGATTATTACAATGTAAGGTGAGATTTTGAGTAGGGATACAGCCAAACCATACCATATTACTCACCAAAAATATTTTGTTATCTTCATTAACTAAACACTCTGATCCCATTTCCCCCCTGTCCCTAGAATTACCTTCCAATATTTGTAACCA
Source organism: Cacajao melanocephalus (assembly GCA_963573385.1). Lineage (NCBI taxonomy): Eukaryota > Metazoa > Chordata > Mammalia > Primates > Pitheciidae > Cacajao > Cacajao melanocephalus. Next base: position 217,369 of record CAUYLG010055351.1, on the reverse strand, counting down.
ACCAGGTTTTATCCAGTTACTTAGTGGCTGTTTATGTTTTCTATCACCTGTGTGGTGCTTGTTCCTTAGTAAGCCATACCAGTCCTTCCACATTCTGTTTGCCCCTGCACATCCCCACCACTCTCACTGGGCACTCCTGCTGAGCCATTCATTCTTCCCATTTGTCCATGTTTGTCAAGGAGTTATATCTTTGGACTAACAGATTAGTTAAGTTTGATAAAATACTTTCACGTATCTTGTTTTTGGTTTCTGAGTCTAGGAAATGGTGTTTAATTATATGTTCTCTAAGCTCTCCTCAGACACTAACATTCAAGGATCTGGTGATGAAAATGGTGGTAGATACCAAGATTCAGCACATATGTTTATCCATTGATGTAGTTGGGGAACACTTCATATAGGAAATAAGCATATATAATAGCAGAATAGTTTGGGAGGGGTGTCTTATAAGTACCTCATTTTTCAAAATTGATTTTGTGTAATCTAGAAGAGGTCTTCACATTATCTAGAAGACTAAAGTGCAATGACCAGCAATATGATGCCACACTGTTCTCTTCCCCTTGAACTTGAAGGGCTTGCCATCGGTTGCCCTGTAAAACATCTCTATTATGACACTTGTCAACATGCCAATAATGACCCGATATTTTATCTAGGGCATCATGAAGTAAATAGACAACAGGAAGTATAATCAAAAAGCCCATTACCAGACTAATGATTCCCATATTCTCCTTTATTTCAAGATTTTCAAAATCACAAGCCCTACTCTTGGTCAATCTGTGTTTGTAGGCTGGTCTTCTAAGTGCTTCACTTTCTTAGCTTTCTTTTTGCCAGGAAATACAGCTGTGTTCCCCCAAAACTAGAAAGTCCTTTACCTTTGAAAAATTGCTTAATTCTGGGAGCCCTGAAAAACAAATCTCAGCCTAATTGATAGTTGTCCCTGTGACCTAGCCTTAGTGTCTTTTTAATTTATACCTAAGCTAAGTAGCTCCCAGCTTCAAAAATCTAGGGATACCTCTGAATAAAACCTGGCCCATAATTTCACTGAGTTTTCAGTATACTATGATCAGTTTATTCGACCTACCATATAAAAATCTACTTAGTTATACACGAATACACTTCACCAATTATTGATTTATGAGTGCTGAAGGTATGCTCCTTTTGCCATTTATGCACTAGTGTTTTATCATCTCCAAGGGAGTGACAATCTACTCTAGTGACACAGTCTCTACTATTTAAAATTCCACACCTTTCATCTGATTACCCCATTAACCATTATGTTTTCCAGGCTGTAGAGATTTTAAAGTAATTAAATGTCTCCCAACAGTCTTAGGCTTTTGGCCATGGACTCTCACTCTCATTTATGGCGGCAAACTCTGTGAGAAGCAGTTATGATGGCTCAGAACTGAAGTGAAAGCAGATGGCAGCCACCAAACCAACACCACCCTGCCGGGAAGGAAGTCGCCTTCAAAATCAGAGGAGATGTCCAAACCTTTTGCTCCTCACATCCTCCACTGACCTAAAATTCCTGATGTAATTAATCTCTCTTCTCCTTTTGTGATACATTTTCCATCTTGGAATGTTCATGAATTTCCATGGTTTCAACTTTCATTGAGAAGTTAATGACTCTTACTCATCTATAAAATCCTACAGAGATTCTAACCCTAAACTCATATGGTTAAAAGCTATACTGTATCTTCCCTTCTACTCCAACCCCTTTGGCCTCACCAGTCACCAGGTCTCAAACACCAAAAGATTATATTTCTGAAATTTCTCTCAGTCAAGCACAAATCTCTCTTCTTTTTCTGTTTTGTATTTGGTTCATTTGTCTAGACCCTGTTCAACTTGTGGTGATGAAGAAGCATACATTGATCTGGAGCCAAGTGCCCTAATACTACTTGGGAGATTCACTTAAATCCCTGGGCTCCCGGTTTCCTTGTGTATGAAAAGGAGATAACGAGAGGATTTACTTTACAAAATTATTTTAAGAGTTAAATGTATTAACACATTTAATAGGTATTGAATGTTGTATGGCACATATTAAGCACTCAAAAAATCATCTGTTAGGGTCAATATCTGAGATATTTCCTAGACTGCAGTTAATCCTGTGGAACTCTTCTTACCAGAGAAAGAGTGGTATTTCTAAAACAAAGACGTAATCAAACTCCCTCCCCAACAACCATTCTGCTGCGCACTTCTCAGCTATAATGGATCTTCTGTTATTCCAAAGCTTTCCACATTCTGATTTTGACACTCCATCCACCATTCCTGGGACATGCCTTGCTCTTCCACCCACTCTGCATTCAGCACATGCTAGAGTTTACATTTGAAATGCTCACACAACTCCTTCTTTGACTCTCAAGATGGGAAAGAAACACCCCTTTTCTGAAGCATAATCTGACCTACTTCTTAGTTACAATTATTTTTTCTAGTATTTAAAAATCCATGGCACTGTTAGCATACATTCTTGAAGTACATACCCTGGTAGGAAATGCACCCCAGTTATTTGTGTACACACCTGCCTCCATTGTTTATCATGACTTCCAGGATCAGAATGTGATCCTATGCATATGGGATCACTCATTCTCAATGCCTGGCAGAGGGTGTTATATTTTCCGTTCATTAAATTGTGTATCTATTATTTAGTCTGCTTCTCTCATTTGCTATGAAACTAAATGAGAAAAATATCACAATTTATTTCTTAGAACTTCCTGAGCAATGGTCGGGCAATTAGTCAAAATAATAGAACTATTCCTGAGGGTATAGAAAAAGAGTGTTTGCTAAATGGTTAAGAGGGGTGGCAGGAAGTGGCAATAATACTACCGAAGAATATATTGACTGTTTTGAACTTTCACTTAATTTCTACCTTTCAGTGTAGTTATAAAACAAGTTAGCTTGCTAAATTTATAAAGCACTTTTGGGTTTTAAAATAAGCTTGCAAGGCAGATGTGGAAGATACCATTCTCAGCAGGTAGAGAAAAGAAAAATTTTTTTAGACGTACAGGCTGAAGTGCAGTGGCACGATGTCGGCTCACCACAACCTCCACCTCCTGGGTTCAAGCGATTCTCCTACCCCAGCCTCCCGAGTAGTTGGGACTGCAGGTGCACACCACCATGCCTAGCTAATTTTTCTATTTTTAGTAGAAACGGGGTTTCACCATATTGGCCAAGCTGGTCTCGAACTCCTGACCTCATGATCTGTCCACCTCAGCCTCCCAAAGTGCTGGGATTACAGGCGTAAGCCACCACACCCAGCCAAGAAATTTTTTTTTAAAGTGATCAAGTATCTTTTATACACTAACCAAGCTAGAAATGGACAGAGATTAGAATGGAACGAGGCTCTTGCCTCATGATCCAAGCGTCAGACTGGTTGAGTTTTCCTAGGCCCAATTATATACAGAAAAATGAAGTAGAAACTCAACATAAGGGCTATTGCTCCTTTACTTCTTGTGTAAAGGAAGATTTTCATGGCCATATGAAGAAAACACTGAGGTTTCCGTGAGCTGGGTCTTTACAATCAACCTTAAAAAATACAATTCAGAAAAAATATTAAGTATAGAGTTTATTTAAGCCCCAAACTTGAGGATGGTTACCCAGGAACATAAATTCAAATTGCTCTGAATAGACACTCAGATTAGCAGCAGCTACATGTGTGTTTTTGTTTTTTTTTTTTTTTTTTTAAAGAAGAGGCAGTTTCAAATTACCAATGATTTACATCAAAATATCAGAAGTTATTGATTGTCTATACACTTTACTTTGTATCACAAAATCCAGAAACATGAAGTGAGCTAGTCAGGAACAAAATGTTTTTAAATATTAGCCCCCAGGCATGGGGTGCAGGTATTGAGAAGAAGTGAAGTCCCATACTCATGTCTGTCTGGACTTTATACAGTTTGCAAACCTCACATAGCTCAGACTGCTCTGAGCTATTCTTTTTTTCTCAAAACCATTAATATATAAAAAGTTTTTAAAAAACTATCAGCAAACCTGTATTTATTGTTTGTTAAATTATTGTGAATACATTGATAGCTTATATGAAATATATGAGATTATTTTTCTCTAACATACTTATCCTGCAAAACTTAGATTTAGTTCTATGTCAGCCATAAAATTATTTTGATTGCTGAAGCCAACATTGACATTTCTCTCTGCTGAAATCATGAGTAGTATCTTATTACAGTTAACAAAATAGCATTTGTATTATTCTCTAATAATCAAATTATGACATGTTAATAAAACACTAGGACATTTGTTATCTTCTTTATCCAACAAAAAAAATAAATAGGTGTTATGTAACAAAGAACTTGGTAATTTTCCCAGGTTACTAGGAGAGAAATTTCTTAGTACTTCCCAAATGATGCAGTATTTTTGTTATTTGTAGTGGAACCCAGAGAACACACCTGAGTTTATGCTAACAAGATGTCTCATGTGGTCCTCTAGATAGTTATTGGAAGGGCGATACCACATTAGAAAATTCATTTAGGGGATTAGACGGTTGAGGCTTTAAATATTATGATATCACCCCAAACACTCAACCCTCAGGGAGGGAAAAGGTAGGCTGAAAATTGAGTTAATCATTTAGCCAATGATTAAAATAAAGCTGTCATCAAAAGTATATTACTTTCCTGAGTTTTGTCAGTCATTGCAGTGAATTACCAAACCTAAGGTAGTAGTGAGAATGGCAAAATTTGTAGCCAGTTGGTCAAAAGCTGGGTAGTCTGAGACCCCTATTAGTTTCTGAAGTAAGGGTAAATTTCACTTATGAAGTCTGTGCTAACTCTGGATAGTTAGTGTCAGAGTTGCATTGGAGTATGGCAGTGGGGGTGATAAATGAACTATGAAAAAATCAGATTTTTTTTTTTTGAGATGGAGTCTTGCCCTGTTGTCTAGGCTGTAGTGCAATGGCACAATCTCGGCTCACTGCAACGTCTGCCTCCTGGGTTCAAGCGATTCTCCTGCCTCAGCCTCCCGAGTTGCTGGGATTACAGGCACATGCCACCACACCTGGCTAAGTTTTTTTTATATATATTTTTAATAGAGATGGGGTTTCACCATATTGGCCAGGCTGGTTTCAAACTCCTGACCTTGTGATCCACCTGCTTTGGCCTGGATGTGCTGGGATTTCAGGCATGAGCCACTGAACCTGGCCAAAATCTGAGTTTTTCTTAACAGATGAAGTAACTGAAGACAAGAGAGTTTAGGTAATTTGTCCAAAACCATACAGCAAATATCATTGGGTCAAAAATTAATGCTCTGCTTTAATTCCATTGTTTATCACTTCATTATGCTCTCAATCAGTAATATGTGATAGCGTGACAGACTTTAAGGGCAGGGATATACAATCTTTCCCTTTACTTACATCTACCACAGTGACCAGTATATGTTTGGACAAATAGAGTAGATAATCAATAAAAACATTGATTGAGTTCATGAACTGCTTAGTTAAATGCTTTTGCATAGAGAATTCTTGCCATGACAGTTATTGCATTTAGGTTGGGAGAACACATGTAAGTTGGAGAGAGACAAGAGGAAACGGGTGTAAGTCATTAGTAAATGTGGGAGCAGTCAATTTCCAATTTGTAGCTAAAATTGATTTTCTGATGAGCTGAAAGACTTTTGAAAGTACTTTGTGAGGTTATCTTTTTATATGACTAATCTTGTTTATATATTCATAAATGTAGAGACTACATTTGTGTTATTTTCTGAGAATGGTGTGCAGGATCAAGAACATGGTGCTGTCTACTTGGGAAAAACAAAAAATCACTCACTCAACCCCTGAGCATGTATGTCTCCATCTGAGCAGTGCATTGTGGGATTCATTCTCATCAGTGAGAGGATACTGAAATGAGATCCCCTACCAATTCTCCAAAGAGAATTGAACTATCTTCAGGTAGAATTGACAATTGGTTTCAGTAGCCAATTGGATTTGATTAGAACAGATCAGGCAGAAGTGAGAGGGGTCTTCATTTTACAAACAGGAACTGTGTCCTTGAGATGTCTGATCTGCTACTGAATCTATTCCTATGATGAACTGATAAGAATGTCATTTGAATTCACACAACCATTTTGCCCTTGGAGATCGAAAGAGCTCCCCTGAGAAATGAGCTTCCAAAGAAAGAGTCTCAAGTAATTTCTTTTTTTTTCTGTAGACTTCTTAGATGCATATTTTCCTCCATTACTCTCAAATGTGTACAGACTAGCAGTATAGTGATGCACAGGCTGAACAATAGAATAATTTCCTTACTTCAATCATGTGTTTTCCCTTAGTTGCCAAAGACCCATGATCTGTAATTCTGCCATTTCTTTTTAATTGCATGAGCCAAAATCTATCATTTTTGAATATTTTTAAGACAGGGAATCTGAAAGGTTTATTCTGATCATTAATCAGCCCCCTCCAATTAAATTCAATTATACCCTATAATCATTACTGTAATTATTGATTGATTAATCTTTCAACTATTAATTAGAAATCTTAATTAAAAATTTTTTTTACTGTTATTTAAGCTAAGATATAATTACTATCCAATTTCCCTGGTATATGTAATATGTCCTTCTAGCCTTATGGTATAGTCATAGTCCACTAGTTATTTACCGCTTACTAGCAGAATCTGAAAATAAGTGAAAGACACTCCTCTGTACTCACTTTCAACACGTATATGCACGTGGATGGACACTCACAGGCTCACTAGTAAAACGTTGAGAAGAATAAGCAATGTTGAGAAGAATAAGCAATGCAGAATAAGTAAATGTAATAAGAATACTAGGATCATAGATGGAGGTAGAGTTTTTCACAAATCTAATAAGCTGGAATCAGGACAGAGACAGAACAAGGAAAAATACATTTACAAGATATTCATAGTTTCTGGCCTGATGTTGTGGATCATGCCAGTAATCCCAGCACTTTGGAAGGCCAAGGTGGAAGGATAGCTTGAAAAGTTTGAAACCAGACTGGGAAACACAGGAAATCCCTGTTTCTACAAAAAGTAAAAATAATTAGTCAGGCATGGTGGTGCATGCCTGTAGTCCCTGCTACTCCAGAAGCTGAGGCCTGAGGATCACTCGAGCCCTGGAGTTTGAGGTTGCAGTGAGTTGTGATCACATCACTGCACTCCACCATAGGCAATAGAGTGACACTCCACTTCAAAAAAAAATAACTGTAGCTTTCCACACAGTATCCAGCCTTCCAGCCTTACCCATGTGTGTGTTTGCAGAAGAGAGGCAGGATTTAGCTTTAGGAAACTGCCAGTGTGGGCTAGTTTTGCTGGTTTGGCAGAAAAATTGACAAAGTAGAAAAGAAAAGTAAGATATAGTCAGCAAAAAACAATTTTCAAAAGCTGGATTCTTCATCACTTCTAATCCTGTCAATAACTTTTCTTAAAGTTATTGACAGGATTAGAAATAAACATCTTATCTGTAAAATGTTATGTCCATTTTATAGGTAAGAAAATATAATCAGAGAAGGAGCCAAGATTGGAACCCAAACATATCCAACTTCTAATATATCATACTAGAAGTGAGATGTACCAAGAAAAACCCCACTTGTTTAATAAAAGAGGATGATTTGGAGCTTATACAAATGGGGCTCAGATACCAGAATTTCGATTGATAACTTGTGACCTGAGCCAAGTAACACAAATAGTTGGAGTCTAAGGTGCCTCATCTGTAGATTGACAATAAAATATACCTTACAGAATATATTCAGGATTGATGATAATGTGTGGTACATAACATGTTCTCAATGGCTTGCATGAGAGCTTTTCCATTAATGCTAGATCTAATTTTCTACTTAATGCATCTATGCTCTAAAATTGCTAGATTTTGATTTTAGTTCTAGTTCTGATACTCACCACTCTTTAAACTTAGGGAAGCCATCCCACACCCACACATTCTATGCTCCATCTCTGTCTTTGGTCCCATAGAATGTTACTAGCTGAAACAATCTTAAAAATTTCATAGACTTGCCCCTCATGCAGTGATGAGGACATTGAGGCCCAGAGAGGGTTAAGGCTTTGTCTGTGGTGGCGTTGCTAATTGCCGACAGAATTAGGTCTCTAGACTCCCAGTTCAGAGAGCTCTTTCCACCACTCCACATTGTCCCTCAAGGTAACATTTGCCCTACATTTTTGACAGGGTTGTCATGAGGATCAAATATGATTAAATATGGGAAAGTGCTTTAAAAAGTGCAAAATCATGCATAAGAGAAAAGCATTACTATTAATGGGCTTCTTACTTGGCTTCTTTGGGTAGAAATGGAGATGTTATTTAAAGTGGCTGTAAAGATTTTTTTTTTTTTTAGTTGTAAAATGCTATAAAGTTGTGTTATGTTTTACAAAGAGAGTGCCTGCAGGACTTAAAGGGGAGCCAGTGGTGTGCATTTTACTTATTTGAAAAGTCTATCATCATGAGTAGGATACTTTCCTGATGCAATCATTCCAGTGCAAATCGCTCATCTGGTAGGTGATGCAGGGAAACTCCACTAAGAAAGTGAAGAAGTGAGACACAAAAGAGGAAGAAACTAACAAATGGTGTGTTATTAAGCATGTTACTACTTTGGGCAACAAGAGCTGCATTCCACAAGCAAACACTGGGAGGCAGCTAAAAAAGTTTGCACCAGAGGTATCCACCCAAGGTGACAACTAGGGTATTTATCCACAAATTCCTGTTGGCACTTAGTTAAGGGCATCTCACAGGAGATATTAACTCTCCTGTACCTCTGACCCACCTTGCTTACATGGCTGACTGGGCACCTATGGGCAGAGAAATCCCTAAGGCCAAGAATTGCCACTGCTTTAAGTCCAAATCTGCTCTGCTTGCTTGGAAAAGTGTTGGAGTGTTGAGGGAATATGAATCTTTGGTACCAACAACCTCTGTTACTGTGCTTTGGTAGGAGAAAGCAAGCTCCCTGCTTTTAAGGTGTTGGCAAATTCATGCACACATAATTTGTCCTTATTTTGGTCAATTCAAAGAAGGACTAATATAAATGGGGGTTGATTAGGATGTGAAAATAATGGAAATGTTTGTGGCTGGAAGGAAAACTGGGCTTAGGGGGACTGCATCTGTTGTTTTTTTGTTTCTCAGGCTCTATGTGTTTTCTAAGCAAAGATAGCATCTCCCTAAACAGGTTGGTTGATAGGCTCAAACATAAGCCGGGAAGAAAGTGATTGTTACTTGGCCACCAAAAGACTTTTAGTTTCCTTTCCCCACGGTACCCAATGCCCTCCTACTACCTGGAGCTATCAGAAAGACCTTATTAGAACTTAAAACCAGGGTTAGACTTCCTCTGTTGTGTCCCCTCATAATTTATTTTCAACATTTTCATCCCTTAGTCTTTTGCATTCAGTTAGCTCTCAGACAGAATAAGAATCTAGAAAGTGCATATATGTAAAGATGTGATGTTAGGGAAGAATTTGTGGTATTGCCCTTTCTGGAAATTTTTGTGCTTTTTCAGTAGATTCCTAGAGGTCTGAATAATGGATTCAAAAATTAATGATGAATGGTGAACTACAGACCCTAACTGGGGAACAAGCTACTCTGTCTATCCCTAAAACACTTTGAAGAGCCATAAAAGAATGTGTACTAAATATGTTTTCCAAGGTAGCCGTTTAAAGAAAACCAAATAGATTATCACTGAGAGTCATATTACTCCCTTCACCTGGAATCCCATTCCTCTCTTGGAAAGTTAATCTTTGAAGATTCAGCTCAGCATCTCTACACAAGGTTGGCCTGATAATATCACCCCTCACTCATTTTCTATTTTATTAAATATCTACAGCATACATCACACACTTTTTTTGTCATTGTTTTACAATGCGTATTCTAATCCTCATAAACTGACTGCAAACTGCTTGAGCGCAAATTTGTATTTTATTTTAAAATAGTGTTAAATCTTCACAGCTTCCTGGGCCAAGGCAGGAGGTGAACATTCACATACAATGTTTGTCCTTAACAACAGATTTGTGAGGCTATTATTAGATAGCTGAGAATATAAGTTCAAAGAGATGAAAAGACTTGTTTCAAACTTTCTATACTGTTTTTAAGAATGTCCAGTGTATCTTGTACATACAAGTTACGGAGGAACATGGAACTTTATTTCTTCTTTCACAAAGAGTCACACTCTGTGTTCTCTCCATTATGCAAGCATCATGGACATCCTGTAGGGTATAATAGCAAGTGTGTACACTGGAGTCAGAAGACTCAAGCTTAAGACACTGCCTTGTACTTACCAGCTCTATGCAAGTCTGACCCTCCATTTCATTACCTGTAAAGTGAACAAATGCTTGCTCTACCCCTCTCGTAAAGTTTTATAGGCTCAAATAAAATAATGAATGTGGAAGCACTTATCATATTTAAGCACTTATCATAGTTATTATGACTATGAACTTTGGAGCCAGGCATGGGGTTAAATACCTGCCCGTAACTACCTTTTATGCAAACTTGAACAAATTACATTCCTTTTCTTTGCCTTGATTTTTAATTTATATTATTTTCTGAGACAGTGTCTTGCTCTGTCATCCAAGCTGTAGTGCAGTCGTGTTCTGGGCTCCAGTAATCCTCCTGCCTTAGCCTTCTAAGTCACTGGAACTATAGGAGTGTGCTGCCAGACCCAGTCTTTTTTTTTTCTTTTTTTAAAATTTTTTGTACAGAGAGAGTCTTGCCATGTTTCCCAGGCTGGTAGGGAACTCATGCCCTTAAGGCAAATTTTTTATTTTTAAAATAGGAGTAACTACACTTTTTTTTTCCAAAGAGCTGTTTCAATGATTCAATGAGGTTATAACTAAAAAGGACCTATGACATGGTAAATATTGATAAGTATTAGCTGTTTGGTTATTATGCGATTGCTGTCAGTCTTATATATTCCCGAGCACATATATGCTGTGATTTTGCAATGTCATCAACATAATTGAAATAGATTGGGTGTTAGAGATCCATGAATTGACTTCTTATCCTGGTCCTGCAAACCACTTAATATAACACCAGTGCACATTAGCAGTGCGCTTTGATTTTTCCTTAACAGTAAAAATCAAAATCATGGGCTCCTCACAGGATTTCCATGAGTGTTAAATGAAATAATGTATGTAGAGAAATATCTGGTATTGCATCAGCATTTAAAAACTGGATCTTGGCTGGCTGCGGTGGCTCACTCCTGTAATCCCTTCACTTTGGGAGGCCGAGGTGGGCAGATCACCAGAGGTCAGGAGTTTGAGACCAGCATGGCCAACATGGTGAAAATCCATGTCTACTAAGAATACAAAAAATTAGCCTAGTGTAATAGTGTGCACCTGTAGTCCCGGCTACTTGAGGGGCTGAGACAGAAGAATCGCTTGAACCCAGGAGGCAGAGGTTGCTGTGAGCAGAGATCGCGCCACTGGACTCCAGCCTGGGTAAAGAGTGAGACTCTGTCTCAGAAAAAGAAACAAAAAACTAACAAACAACAACAACAAAAACAAAACAAAACAAAATAAAAACTGGATCTTCTCTCTCCCATATTTTAGACATAGTGGTTGATTTGACATGCCTTAAAATTTTAAGGTAGCATTACTGACATCTATCAAGTTTTAATGTTTCCTGCCATGTATTTCCTCAAGCAGGTAAAAGCATGTAACCTAACAGATATCAAAAATCATAAAATACACAACAAAGATGTTAGATAGAGAAACATTGAAGGAAATAATCCTGGAAGTATGTCCCATTTTTTTCAAAAGTAAGGGGAAGGGGTAACTTCATGATAAGAGTTGGGGGAAAAATACAAACAGCAGCAGTCAATTTCTGTTGTGGCAGATGAACTGGATGAACTTTGATATACGATCCCTGACTAGGCAGGTGCTACAGCTGTGGAAATGTTGCCAAGCTCATGACAGATTTTGGACAATATATGAAGTGCCAGTTAATGGATAAAAAATACAGTCTATTTTATCAACTCACTTGTGTCAGACACTTAAGTTGTTCATAAGAGTGGCAGGGATCAATAATGGGCAGAAAATTCCAATCATCAAATAAACAGATAAAGCCTCTAATATCCAAGACTTAAGTGAATCTCTGCTGAGCAGCTACTTCTACAGAGAAGACTTCTAGACTTTTAGCCATTAGGCTGGAAACTGAAGATTACAGGATCAGAAATTGCTATATACCCTTTTATTATTCATGTTTTTTTAGTTCAGAAAGGACATATTGAGCAACAGTGCTAGTGATATCACTTCAATGTTTTCTGAATAATGGTAAGGTTTTTAAAAAATTTCTTTCATTAATTGTGGTATTCCTAGAATTATATCTTGCCTCTCATGCATCCAAAATCACCTAGAAAGAAAGTGATGCAGTAAAGTGGTTTTCCAGGTAATTGAAGCTTAAAGATAGCTTTCCCGACCCCAATTCCCAATATGTAACCATGTTGTCTAGAAAACCTTCTAGGCAGTTTTGTAAGTTTCCCTGCTTTTTAAAGCAAAGAAAATAGAATGAAGTCAACGTCATTTATTATTGTTCTGTGAGACAGTACAATCTCCTGTCTAGTGCTCTTGATAGCTGTCCATTGCCACTTTTAGATCACATTCTTTAATAACATCCCCTTTACTTCTAATCCACCTCCTCTTCTCGTAGACATACACTATTTGTGCATAGACTAATTCTTATCTTGAATGGAACAATTGATGACAAACACTCTATCTATATCTATCTGTCTTTTTATATATATCTATATATATATATACACACAAACACACACACATATATATATATGTACATATATATAATTTTTAAAAATCTGCTTTTTAAGTAAAAGTCATGGGTTTCATGAACTTCTTTACACTTACTTTGTGAATGTAGAACCTGCTCAATAGTCTCATGTTAAGGGCTGTTCTCTAGGTTGTTGTGAGACACTTGTCATTGACATAAGTGTTTTGATGGTTCACATGGATCTCAACCCAAGAAAACCTTGAATCCATAACTACAAGCTGAATCCATTGCAGGCAGTGGAGCTTGCTTGTTCATAAAAAGATGAAATGTAAAAAATGGTGGATGTGCCGCCTGGAGGCTCATCATTCAGCAGCAGGTTGTCAGTCGTGCTTACATTTCAGCAACTGATTTTTTTGTCCCATATCTCGTAACAACTCCCACGGTGTGTCCAACTTTAATAACTCACTGGATTGCCTGTTTGACACCAACTTTGGGTTTGAACCCCATGTCCTAAGTGACATTGATAATTTCCTGGAGACCAGGGGCATGGCTGGGTTCTGCTCTCTCTTTTCCACAATCGATCTCTCTGGTTCCAACCATGTATCTATTTAAACATCTACTTGCCACCTCTCAGCAAACTTTTCAAATTATTTTCTTCATCTAGGTGTTGCACTATTTTCCCATTGCTTGCTTGATATCTCTCTAACTTGGACATGTAATCACTTGTTTCCTTCTATTGAGACCTTTCATATTTTCTGGGCTTCTCTCCTGGTAGATGTATCTAGTCATCATTTTCTGGTCCAAGTTGTTACCAATTCATCTCTAGCACTGCTTCCTCCTTCTTTCCTTGCTTTTATCAAGTCAATAATAATTCCTTAATAGGTAGAATAAAAATATATCGATACATTTTTCTGATTTTATATATTCAAATGCTAGTGGTGATTTCCTACTATGTGAGCCCTGTCAGGTAAGTCATGACAGTGATTTAAACTCTTAGAGAAGAAGCTCTCTATGGTTCTCTTCCTCCGTGTGTCACTATTTCTCTCTCCATAATTAGAGGTAGACACTTCACCCCACTACCCAGCTACCCCAGCCAAGACAGCAAAGGATCCATTTGTAATTCAAGTTTTTCTTTTTCAGATTATAACTTCCACATATAAAGAATGAGTTAGTGGAAAATTCATGAACAATTTAAAAGATATGTGGTAAACACCACATAAAATAGCCTCAAGCAGGAGACATCCAAGTTTAGTAAAAGGGAAAATGTTTTGATTGAAATCTTCTCACCAAAAAAAAAAAAAAAAATTGACAGAAATAAGTATCTACACTGTTCAGATTTCTTTCTTATTCTTCAAAACTTTGAGATAAAAATTTAAGATCAAGGATTCTCTAAAGCTCCAGAGTTTACCCTAAGAAAATATCTATAGTTAGGTAATAACTCACCTCTATTGGTTTCTCGTTTTTCTGTTTGTTCCTTTTTTTTTTTTTTTAACCTTAGAGGAAATGAACAGTTGAAGCCTCCTTAGCAACTTCACATTAATGCCTCTGCTGGAAAAGAAGCTCTCTGGCCCAGGAGAGGAATTCGGCCCCTATTCTCAACATAAATAAACCCAAGATTGTCTTCTGTAGATTGTGACAGACTTTAAGTCACAGTCTAGCCAAATGGCTGTTTGGTGTCATAACACCGAGAAAAGATGGAAAATTATGAGGTGGGAAAAATATTTTTCAGTGTTCTCTGCTTCAATCACTTAAATTCCAATCCCATTAATAGCTCAGTAGCCTGTACCTACCAATCACCCCCCACCAACACAAACCGGAAACTAAATACACACTAGCATGCTTATGAAAGAACAGTCTCTCTTATCCATGCATGGATTTATACATTGATTCATTTGAATAAAATGAAGTGACTACTATATACATTTCTATGTACTGTGAATACAAAGATGAATGAGATATTTTCTGTAACTGAGGGATCCATGAGCGGTGTTTTTAAAATTTAGATAATTATTTTGATGAATTAAGTTATAAAAAAAGTTAATAAATTTCTATGCTACCCATGTTAGTGATTTCTACATTTAAAAAGTGGTATGCAATAAAAGACAATGCTTATCTTGAAAATGTTTATAATTATCAGAAGATTTCTAGGAAACAAACACAGATCAGTGAAAGCAGGGCCTTGTGCTCCTTCATGAATCTCAAATTGTATCACATTGACAGTCACACATATAGAGCCGGCTTTACAAATTTGGAAGTGGTAAGGCAGTTTTTCTTCGACAAACATTAAACATTTTAGTTATGGATGCATCAAAATTAGTCAATGTACCTGCATTAGGTATCAACCTCACTATGTAATGCACAAGGCTTTCCAGGGGACTGAGTGGAGAGAGAAGCTATGGTGTCTACCCTCAGCAATAACACTATTGAGCATCTTTGTCAAGGCATCATGCTAAGTTCTTCATGTCATTACCTTCATTGAATCACAACATCAGTGAAGCGATCTTTCTTTTTTTTTTTCCACATTTTGCAATTGTTAAAAAAGACCATTGGAGACATTAGCAATGGAGGAATAAAGACATTGCTAAATATTGCTAAAGTTGTTAAATGAAGAATGTAGGATTTAAACCCACATGTACTTGACCCTGCAGATGAACCATGAACTGCAACACTCTATTCACTTCAATAATACTACAATAACATTCATTGTAATTAAAAATTGGTGGGGAGACAGAAAAAATTAAAATAAATAATATAACCAACAATAAAAAAGCAGACATGACAAATGCCACATGGTTGATTTAGATAAAGAATTACATAGAGTGAGATTCATCAACCATAATAAAAAATTTTTGTTCTCACTCGTATTCCCACAACATTGCCTAGAATGTCAGACTCCTAATAAATATTTGTTGGTTCACTCAGTTAATTAATTGATATTTTAAATTGTGTATAAAAGTTTGGAACATAGGTGGGTTTTCCTTAGTGGATGTTAAGTTCTGATAGGAGATAGGTTGAGATATTCATGATTCTTGGTTGCAAATAAACAGACATTTTCCACTATCTTCTAACTATCCCAAGAGATAGCAAATGGCTTCTGGAGTTAGTTTATGAAAAGTAGAATCACCTTATTTGGCAGGTGCAATTTCAATGTCTTTTGACTTTTCTCAAAGATCAAACTCACCTTCATGAAGAAGGTCTTATCACTGCTTTGAATATACCCCCATGGGGGATGCAAGGTTAAGCACCTAAGGACCGTTTTGTTTATAAGTGTTTCACTGAGGCTTTGAAAAGAAAAATCAAAGGTCTAATTGCTTTGCAGTCATAATCTAAAGGCCTTTGGTGTTACCTTTGAAAGTATGGTCATAAAGTGAGGTGATAGCTCAGTCTTAAGATCTATAATAATGGGTGGGGCACATCCTGTAATGAGAATCCTCACTGTAATTCCAAAGGGATCTCTCCCACTTTTGGTCTTTTATATTTGTCTTTCTCAAATAACATTCATGATTTCCAGATCTATGCTGTTACTGAATTTACCCATCAACTTTGAAAAACAGCCAAGCTTATGGGTTTAAAACAAAATAGACTTTCTAAAAATATTATAATTTAAAAATCACTAGTTTGAAAATATTGTGAAAGATAATGTAGTTTCTAGTCTCTGGCCTTGTTCTACTAAGGAATGAAAATAAATAACCAGTTTTTTACTGATTCTTTAAAATCTATGAGGTCACGGTAGAATGGCAAGAGATATTGGGTACTTACTGTTTCTGGCCTGTAAAGAACAGAAGAATTATTCATAAATACTGAACATTTGAGTCACTGAGATAGGTAAGCAGGATTTTATGCACGGGGTGCTTCCCATCACCTTCATATCAAATACATCAGTGGCTTGTTTCTCTGCCTATATATGAAATAGACTGTGTCTTTTCATGGTTAAAAAAAGTGCCTTGCCTTTCCCTTCTCCTGCACATCAGCACATGCAGAGGCTACATTTCCCCAAAGTTCAGAGAGGGATTTTTTTCCCCCAGCATCTCTACCTGCCATACAGGCCTCTCACAGCTCAGGAAGAGACACAGCCCAAAATGCACTGCCGGGCTTTGAATGCTCTCTGAATAGCTCTTGTCAGTCAGGAGCCTGCATTTCATGTTTCAGATTTTTCCCAGGGGGCTTTGATGTTAATCCATTTCACACTTCTAACACATCTGTTCTTCTTCAGGCTTTCTTATCTTTTCTGAGCATTCAAATATATATGTGGGGAAGTAAAAAGAAAAAAAAAAAACTTTAGGCTGTCATTGTGCAGTTTCTGAAGGGAGACATTAATGATGAAGCACATTCTACCTCACCTCATTGATGCTCGGTTCTAACCACATGAGACGCTGCATAGGAACTGCAATTTTTCTACCATTTACATTCCCCCAGTAAGGTCAGATGACCTGGGTGCTGAAAATAATTTAAAAAATCAACTAATTATTGGGTAAAACATGTGCAAACATATCTTTTTTTGTGGTTATTTGTTTCTTGGGTTTTTTTTTTTTTTTTTTTTTTTGAAAGAGTCTCGCTCTGTTGCCCAGGCTGGAGTGCAATGGCTTGATCTCAGCTCACTGCAACCTCTGCCTCCCGGGTTCAAGTAATTCTTCTGCCTCAGCTTCCCAAGTAGCTGGGATTACAGGCACATGCCACCATGCCTGACGAATTTTTGTATTTTTAGTAGGGACGGGGTTTCACCACATTGGCCAGACCGCTCTCGAACTCCTAACCTCATGATCCACCCTCCTCAGGCTCCCCATATCTTGGGTTTGCTATGTGCCTAGCTCAATGCAATGTGCTGAGGAAATGCAAAATGCAGGGATGTGGAAAAGTAGTCCTACTATTAATAGCATCAAGTCCCATTGGTCAACAAAGACAAATATGTAAAACATTAAATAATCATATAAAACATTGAAAAGCTCAATTTGACAATGCAATTCATTTCATAATGCAACATATGATTAATTGGTAATGATGGTCTATTGATTATTACCCAAACAAAAAAGGAGCAATGACTCTAGGCTATAGGGAACTGAAAAAGCTTTGATAGAAAGAAAGTGTGGCAAGAGGTAAAGTGGGGATTATATAACAGTTGGTGGTTAAGGATCCTATAGAAGAAAATTTTCTTTTTTAAAAATTTTCAGTTTTTAATTTTTTTTTAAGGATGGGGTCTCACTGTATTGCTGAGACTGGAGTGCAGTGGCATGATGACAGCCCATTACTGCCTTGAACTCCTGGGCTCAAGCAATTCTCCCACGTCAGGCTTCCTAGTAGCTTGGACTGCAGGTGCCTGCCATCACGTCTGGCTAATTTTTAAAAAAGAAAAATAAAGATAGATAGGGTCTCACTATCTTGCTCAGGCTAATCTTGAACTACTGGGCTCAAATTATTCTCCTATCTCAGCCTCCTGAAATGCTGCGATTATAGGCAGGAGGCACTGTGTCTGGCCAGTTTTCTTTTTCAATAAGTAATTTTACCTATCCTTGATAGAATATCTTTTATCTTGGCAGACTTACCGTAGTTGCAGAGATAAGTGGTCAGGCCTGATTTTAGCCCTCAGCAAGCTTACAATTGCAGAGTGATAAAGGGAGAAAAAATTTTGAACTAAAAATACCCATGATGATCTATACATTACTAGGATGAAATATAACAATATTGAGATACTTTTTCTTTTTTATTACATTCTTTCAACCCTATTCTTTTGTTAAAAAGTAACTGTTCCTATCCTGATAAAATAAAAAGAACAGCTCTGCAAAATGCTACAAAGTACCATATTAGATCTATTACATGAATTTAAATGGAGGCTATTGTCAACTTTATCTGTCTTTCTTCTCCTCACTGAATCAAGCATGGCAAAATTTAATCTATAAACTTCTTTGCAGAACATTCTACAGACATGACAGAATTTCATCATTAAGCTTACAGGCTACAATTAGCAATGTGTCTTATAGAACTTCCTATCTAGGACTGAAAGTGAGTGTTTTCTCTTCATAGGAATTTAGAATCAGAAGCTAAAAGGCATTTATTTTATGTTAACATAAAACAACAGACCTTGACCAAGGTTTAGAGGTTACGAAGAGGTCTATTTTGATATAACTTGAAAAAATTCTAATGGTAGAGTCCATCAGTGTAAATCCATTACACGAGAGAATGACCACTCACTTAGGATGCTGTACTAGGAATTTCTTCATGGGTAGAAGGTTGTTTTTGAAAGCTCTTAATCGATTCTATGATTGAGTAATTCTATGATACAGCCATGTAATTTTATGCAAGATAAGAAGATGTTAAAATGAATATTTGGCCTGAAATGGAATGACAGTTGAGTGGCATGGGGGACAGTCAGTATGAGAGGTGTGTGGTGATGGGTTATTTCCACAACACTTTGTGTATCATGGTTATAGCACAACAAGAAAATTATATGCATCGTAAATATACACCTATTGTCCAGCTTCTAAGTGCACACTAACATGATAGTTTTCCCACTGAAGTGATGGGAAAAATGTTACATGCTAATTTGCAGGTTATTGTTTTGCACAAGTCGGCTAAAGCAGAAGGATTAGAAACTTATAGACCTGAATCTACATATTTATCTCTCTCTTTTTCCTCATTAAAACTGGCCAGCCTCTTGATAATTAAAGTTTTCCTTATTATTTCTTTTATAATAAATGACTTAGAAACAAAATGTGGATACATTGAGACACTATTATGTCAAACATCTGGATGCAACAACACCAAAAAATAAAAATAACAAAACTAAAAAAAAAATGCATTTGATATCATAAGATGCTGGCTTACAAAATGTCAAATCCCTATTTGGCCAAATGTTATATGTCATAAATTTCCAACTTTAGTTTTAAAACATAAGTAGTGCTCACTTGCCCTTTCAGTTGTGATACTGAAATTGCAAGGCATTCTTTCTGTGATATTACTTTTGCTTGGAGTTTGAGAATTCAATCCTTAGAGTATTTCCTATAACTTATGGTGATAACCTATGATTTCTACCCAATGAGGCCACTACATAAGTCAGCTAATTCCAACCTAACCTCTGTCAGCTAATTAGTAAACAAAAAACAATAAGAAGGTTTGAAATATTAAATTAGATCTTGGATTACCTTCAACACCATTAGCATTTTGCATTGTTGAGCACTGATTTCTGTAAATGAAAATTCTAAGCACAATAAAACACAAAAGATCAAAATGTTAAAAAATACTAATCATACAGATTATCCAATGCAGGCACTTAAATTACCACTACTGTTTTATAGTTATTATCATACCTCTATAATCCATGTCCCTTTACAAGGCTATTCAAGCTATAACACATGACAGGCAGTGCATTGCTCTGCTATTTATAAGGTGCCTTGGGTCATGTTATATGGCATAAGACTAAAGGCAGTATGACTTAAACCACCCAAGAAGTGCAATAATCTCTAACAAATGCACAGCCTGGAGTATCTTATTGCTGTTATGAAATGAAATTCATACATTAAACTAAGAAAAATGGTCAGACCCAGAGCATTTATAGGGAATAATAAACATGTCTGTCTATTCATTGATGCATTTTTCTGGCCTATAGGAATAGGAAGTGATTGTTCCAGCCCCACAGATTATCTACTGTGTCTGAGATCCAAACTGCATCAATCTTGTTGGTTTCAGACTCCCTCAACCATCACACACAGACACACACAAAAACCCATTATACCAACACCTTTTAAACTGGTGGATTTCTTTCCCTGACATTCTCCTGGTTTTGCCTCAGTTTAATTTTAGTAATGATCCATGTGGAGTGTAGAAAAACTCCAGGTCCCACAAGTAATAAAAATGCATTTATAGAATATAGTCCAAATATGGCTGGAAAAAGAGTATAGTTACATGGCCTGCTTGGATCATGGTAAGCTGAGAGCAGTAATTAATGGAAAAGTATCCAGTTTGAGGGAGGCACTGTGGAGAGAATATCAGCAGTTAGGAGAGCCAGCTTTATTTAATACTTTTATTAATGACCTGAAAGAGGGAGGGAACCACACACTAATGAAAACATTAAGCAACACTAAATCGGAAGGTGTTGCAAGTACTAGTGAGAAGAGGAAAAAAAATAAAAATCCGATAAAAGAAGTTAGAGCTGTCAGCAAAAAATAACCAACTTAAATTTAGCTTGGTAATGTATAGATACAGTCATTGGGGGAAAATAACATGTAAACCATTGCCTATGATAAAGAAAATATAAACTACATGAAAAGTCTCCAAATTTGGATTTTTCCCATGTTGAATTTCACAAGTGGCACCAAATTACCAGTTTTAGTGACTGCTTTGTTTCCTCTGAGCATCTTAATATTATAAACCAAGAAGGGATTATTACTCCATTTTTAGTGATCAGTGATTTTTTTTTTGTTACCTCTACAATAATAATTTCTTTTGTCTAGCATCATTACTATCAAATATTATTCTAATCGTTAAGTCTCTATGTCAAAGCTGTAGAAATATTACAAAGAAAGAGAAGCCTTCATACTTGGACAAGAATATCTATATAGAAAGAAAGACAGTGTAAGAATCATGCAGAATGTACATACAGCTTCAGAAAACCCAAAATTAAAATACATATGTACAAACTGAATTCATGCATTCATGTGGGTTCACATTGCAAGCAACAAGTTTATTCTTTTTAATTTTTTTGTTTGTATTGTGTGTGTGTGTATGTGTGTGTGTGTATGTGTGTGTGTGTGTGTGTGTGTGGTGTATAAATAAAGACTTTTACTCATTTACTTTAGGGGTCATTTAAAAAGCAAGTCTGGCAAGGTATGCTTAAGGCTGTATGTGATACTTCCCTCCTCTCCAGCACGCATCTGCACATCACTCCAAAGATCAAAGCAAAACGAAGCAAAACAAAAACCCCTGATCTATTCTATACCAGCATGTTGTGTTTAGTGAGGAGTACTTTTTCTCCTTAATATAGATCAGCACCAGTCTTACTCCATGTAGAAAATAGTGTGTATGTTCACACATACAGATGCATTTTTTTACAATCATCAAAATGTAAAGGGCTCCATTCTGAAACATTCTTCCGAAGGTCAAGAAAGCCTATGATGTCACTGCCCAAGAATCACAGCCTGAAATATTTGATGGTTTTTGGGTCAGAAGCCTAAAATTTGGGTTTGCTAACTTCAGAAGACACTGATATAAATTTGCCATATTTTATGTGAACAGAAATAGGCCCTGAGTAGCTAGGGCAAAGATTAGAATTCTAGAACTCTTGACTTCCTGTCTAGCTTCCTTTACAAGAGTCTGATTTACACATCTTATGAAAGGCAACTCTGCCAGAATCACACAATAAATTTGCAATGGAACCCAGATCAAGCATCCAGTGTATTTCTTATATCTAAAGATATTTCCCTGACATGTTTGGTCTTTGAAAACCACACACAATCTACATACACAACTGATGTACTCAGCTAAATTAAATCAGCTAAATGTTCCATCAATCAATTGTCTTCAGTAAAAAACAAACCAAATTAGTATTCAAAAATATTAATTGATAGAATTCAACAATTCATTCACCAGGCTTGGCAATTTCATCTAAAGGGTCAGATAAGCTGATTATATGTGAATGGTTATTTGCTGAGAAATGCTCTTATTCACCACTTCATAAAATTATATATTTTAAAAATCTGCTTCAGGCTCTGAAACAAATTGTTGGACGTTTGCAGAAATGTTGTTGCAAAATGAACGAATTTGTCAACAAAAAAGAAACACATAATCAGACCAGCTGAATGTGCCCTAATTAGATTTCAGCCTTGGGTTGACACTGACACATGTGTTGTGCCATGTTCTCGGGAGCTGAAGTCTCATTATATGGGTGGTCGGGACTATTGCTATTTTGCTATTATAATTTTATGACTTTTTTTGAAGTGTGCTTCATTTTTTTTCTTTTCCTTAACTTCAGCCTGAGTAAATGAGATAGAATTATAAGTAAGTCATAGAAAGATTTAGCATACAAAAATTTCAAAATGCATTGTAGTGATGCATCAAATACAACATTGAATAAACAGCCAAATCAGCCAACTAATAACAAGAAAAATAAGATTGGAATTCTAAAATTAAAATAAAATGCTTATATTTAATTACCTCACTCGGTGTTTAAGCATTTGATAGTTTTAAAAATTACTTTTCTCTCTAAACACTTAAAAGTAATTCTCAATTTTTTCTTAGGTGTTTTGAAGTTTGTTGGAGCCACCAGGACCAGAAGATCATCATGGGGTACCAGGGAAATAAATATTTCGAGTGTGCATTTAAGGAGTACCCCCGTAAGTTAGACAAGTAAAGGATGGACAGCATCATGTTCTAAATCAGTGGACCTTGAGAAATAAGCTTTGGTTGAACCTTGACTGACTGAGAGTGTATACACCTACTGACATCTTCCTCAGAGGATAAACAGCTGAATGATCAGGGACCAGGGACACACGAATCATCAGGGAGGGATGCTTTGCCAGATAGCCTTCCTTACTCTTTGTTTCTAATAGAAAGGTACTTAGTTCTAGCAAGGTCTCAGGTTCACCTAAAATTTGAGTTTTAGGTGAACCTAAAACCTTGCAAGAACTAAGTACCTTAGTTCTTAGTACCTAAGTACCTTAGTTCTGGCAAGGTACTAAGTACCTAAGTACCTTAGTTCCATCAAGATTCAGCCCTGTTATTCTATATTAACTATAAAACATTATAACTATTGGATCAAATTTGCCTTGCAAGTAAACCTAAAGTTTTACTTCATCAACTAAACAACTGAACGATGGTTGGCACACATACTCAAAGGGGTAAATTGTATGCATTTTTACAGTTTTTCAATGAGATTAAGTCAATGAATAGAGGTTAGTGAGAGATGTGTTTATATTGAGGAAACACTAAAGGTCAAGGAAGAACTAGATCAACACAAGGGAAAATAACAGACAAGAAAATCAGAGAGAATATTATTAAATAGACATATATGGAATATGAAAGCAGAGCTTTATTACACATTAGAGTAGTCAATATTGCAGAGTACCTGTAGACTATTGTACTGCATGAACGTGGATCATCTTTCAAAAGATACAAGTTTGCCTTCCAGGTACATTGCTTCACACATATTGGCTTCTTTCCTTTGCAAGTCAGGAAAAGGGAGGTGATAGGCTATAAAATAGGTAGTAACTCCAGATATGGCTTGCAGTGTGGAGTCCTGGGTCACCTTGAAAATATAATTTCCTTCGTTCTACACCTACCTGATAAATTGTTTCATGGTATTAATTAAGAGATTCCCAAATTTCATGTATTAATTACTACATCACAGAGGACGAAAATCAACCTGCCTATAGTCCACATTTGAAGCCCTTTCAACCCACCAGGCTTGCAGTTTGCAAAGGAGATACCTAAATATGGCAAACAATCCTCTCAATCAAAAGAACTTTGTTAAATGAATAAACAAAAGAAGAAAAAGACATTATATTTTATGAAATATTAAGGATCTTGTTGCAAATTACTTAGTTTACCTAAGGATTGAGTTAATAACAATGAATGCAGTGCAGCTATGTATCTTCAATCCCTTCGGAGACATTGCACAAGGACAGAATATTTCCACAAGAGTTCTGCTTGATTGAGAGTCAAAAGACCCCTTCAAAACGCTATTGACCTCAGAGAAATTATGTGATTTCCATTTGCAAGGCCAGTGTTCATCTTATTTGGTTAACTGACTTATTGAAAGAATGATAAAAATAGAGAACATTCAAGTCAGCAACAAGCCAGGAAGACTCTAATATGACCTCAGCTCACCTAGCTTCTTAACTTTCCCCAGGTGTTTCGTGGGCAACAGCTAGTTATGAATTGCCTTACAGTCCCAGCATTTTAAAATCTCAGCAGACACAAAAATATATCACACAATGTCTCTTAACTATTATACTGCACATTCTTTCCTCATAGACATGATCATTAAGTGAAGCTTAGGTAAATTGCCACTCAACAACTGACAACCAACTAACACATTCATTCCAACTAGTACTTACCCTGAGTTGACTGATTTCCCGGCCCTGCACAAGATGTCAGCTATGTGACTTTGGGCTGGTAATCTGAATTAACCCACAACCCCTGCCTCCTCATTAATGAAGTGAAACTGTACTTCACTGACTTTCTAACTCTGTTCCTCTGTCTGGGTATTCTCTACACAAATATCAATCAAGATAAAGTGAATAGATTGGGATAAGTGGTTTACAGAGCTCTAGTTTGTTCTAACTCTAGGCTTCTATGTTTGAACCAAAGGCTCCCATTCTAAAATATTGAGAAACCACTCAAATTGTCTTTCAGGTTTCTCCCAACTGGCCTCAATGAGTAATACCAAAAGAAGATTTGTGCAACATGATCTGTGCTCTCAGGTGGCTCTCAGATGCAATTGATTCAAATAACAAATGAAGAACATCTTATACAAAGGAAATAGTAGGATATTCCAGACCTTCTAATAAAAAGAGTTCATGGCCAGGTATGATGGCCAGTGCCTGCAATCTCAACATTTTCACAAGCTGAGGCAGGAGGACTGCTTCAGGCCAGGGTTCAAGACCATCTGGGCAATATTGTGAAACTCCATCTCTAGAGCAAATAGAAAAATTGGCCAGATGTGCTGATCCATGCCTGCAGTCCTAGCTGCTTGGGAGGTTATTATAAAAATTTGTTTATATAAAAATGGATTCTGAGAAGTCCCCCAAACTGCTATTGGTGTGCTAGAAGAACTAGGAAAGCTGATGGTGTAATTCAGTCTAAGTCTGAAGGCCTGAGAACTGGGGGTGAGAGTAGGTGAGTTGAGAGGAAGTCATGGCATAAGTCCTGGTTTGAGTCTAATCCCAAGAATCAGGAAAACCTATGTCCCAGGGTAGGAGAAGACGGAAGTACCAGCTCAGCTAAAACAAAGAGAAAGCTAATTTTCTCTTCTACTGCTTTGCTTCCCTGCCTCCCACCCAATTTGAGCTCTCAACTGATTGGATGATGCTCACCCACTTGTTAAATGAAGATTTGCCTGCTTAGTCAGCATATTCAAGAGCCAATCTGTTCTGAACACTCTTGCAGACACACCCAGAAATAATATTTTACCAGCTGTCTGGGCACGTCTTAATTCAGTCAAGTTGATACATAAAATTAACCATTATGAAGGCCAAAATATGTTGTATCTGTTTGAGACTGGAAATGTTTGAAGGATTTGAAGAAACTGTCTTGATGATCATTTCATTCTAGAAAACTAGACTCTGCTGAGTGTTACACCTTTAAGGAATAAATTATTTTACAGATGAGGAACCAGAGGCTTAAAGGTTAACTGTTTTTCCCAAGATCACACAGCCAGTGCAAGTTAAACCTGAGAATTAATCCAATTTTCCTTTCCCTTGTGCTCTCTGGAAAAAAAAACAAAACAAACAAAATCTCAATGATGGAACTTAAAGAAGAATACAATTTAAATTGCTTGAAAATATGAACAAAAGGAATATGATTTGAACCCATATGGCTTTGTCAACGTTAATCAATCATCTGTGCCAGTCAATTCTCATTCAAATGGAAGAGACTAGTGTGTGATTTATTGAACAGTCTGTCATTTCTATTAATTCCATTAGGACTCTAATGGTAAGTATTACCTGGCAACTGCAGCAAGAATTCAGAAGCTCATGGGCATCGGTTCTGGCAAAATGTGGCCCTGGGTGATTGGGAAAGAAAGCCAGACCTATTCAGTGAAGAACCAATTAGTTCTACCCTCACCACTTTCTCATCTGCAAATGGCTTTTTTCCTTTTCTCCAGCTGTTATCTGTTTTTCAGCTTGCAGTTTCTTTAATGAGGTATTTGGTACTTAATCTTTCAGAATAATGAATGAGTCAATCTCTCTGCAAAGGTGGTTCCTGTCCTGGGAGCACTGTGGTGGCTCATCAGGATGCCAGCCTATTGTTTGTTAGAATTCTGTGATGTCAGCCCCCATGAATGTGTCTGACATTGAGATTACATTGCCTAACAAAGGTGGGGGGCCCCAGGAATGGCAAGACTGAAGACACATACTTTGCCCCAACAAACATAAAGAATTAAAGCTACGTGTTAAGTTCTCAAGAGAAATGAACTTCTTAGCAAAGACTACTCTACAAATCAGACTTATCAATAAGAAAATAACTGTTCAGCTTTCTAAAATGCCTGCGTCTGCCCAGGTACCTATTATTTCAATGCCACATAGTTTAGACACTAATCACAGTGGCTGTAAAAATGTAATAAATACAAATTGTTAATTTATTTACTTAGTTGCACCAGTCACATTTTAAGTTTGTGATAGTCATGTATGAAGAAAGGCCACTCACCAATACAGAACAATTTCCACCATTTCCCAAAGTTCTGTTGGACAGTACTTTTCTAGAAAAATAAGCCAATTAATTTACCATCCTCAATGACTACTCCAGTAATTATATCAAACACATAGTGTTATAAATAATAAGCAACTGGTACATGTTCTGTCTAATCAAGGGACAGAAATCTATCATTTTTCACCAAACACAAAACATTTAAAAATAATACCCTTACATCCCTGAGTCTAGAGAATAATCAGTTATTTCCCCAACTAAATAAGCCACTGTATACAACAAAGATAAGGAACTGCCTATTTCTTAATACCATTTATAAAGCTAAAATCCTCATAACTCATGCTATGGTCTCAAGTTCATCTGAAACATAGTAATCTGACAAAGGAGTTTGATAATAAAATAAGGTGCAATTTGGAATCTATACTTAATAAGCTCTGCAAAGTTTCTTTTTTATGTTACAATATGAGAATGTTCACTGTAGAGTCAGCGAGAAATGACCTCTTGGTCTCTCATATTTATTTCTCAAAATAAGATCAAGTCAGACTCCCTGGGTTTGAATCTTGGCTCAGTTACCTACAACTGTGTTAACCTTGGGCAAGTTGCTTTTACTGAATCTCCCCAGCAGAAGTCTCCTTTCATATCATTGGTGAGGTTTGGCTGTGTCGTATGTCCTTGAGTGAACTCAGAGCAGGCAAAGCAGAATAAATGGTCATGAATGCTCAGACTAATCAGCTTTCGTCACAGGGCAGAAGAAAAAGCCAGGGAGGATAAAATCATGCAATATTAAACAAGGTTAGAAATCTTTAGCAAGGAGGAAGCTAGGTGGAATGGCTGTCAGGATGTAACCAACGGTGTCTGGCAAAGAATCTTCCTGCTTGATGCTCAAACATGGGTTATTATTGCTAATCCTACATGACAGATGAGTATAGCAAACCTCTAAACTGTTTAATATACTTGCTGAAGTCTATATAGCTTATTGGCTAGAAATTTACAATCAGGGTCATTGTCTACTCAATCAAGGTACCTTTCTTCTACAGTTATATAGATAACTTCCATTGGCTTGCCTTTCTTCTTTTGTCACAATATTTTCCCTTTTATATGTCCTTCCTTTTTTTCTATTTTATATCAGGACATCAAATTTGCATATTTCCCAGGTTTATCTCTCCCCCACCTCCTTGATACCAGACTCAAAAATATACTTTGAATTTTTCCTTCCCCCTCCCTTTTTATAGTAGCAAACGTTTTGAAATTTTTAAGTTAGACACTTGATCTTAGTCATTAATCATGTAAACAGATAATCCTATGCTGCATTTAGGAATATGTGTGTGTGTGTGTGTATGTGTTTGTGTTGTGTGTGTGTGTCTATGTTTGTGTGTGTTCACTTTTTACCAATTGAATAAAATGAAAGAGACCCAAGCCTTCCTTCATTATTCAGGTTTAGGAAGAATATTGTAAGTAAGAGGAAATCTGACATCTCTTCAATCTCAATGGGGAAACAATACTGCACTCTTTTGAAGAACTCGTGGGAGCACCAAACATAAAAAGGCATCTTCACGAAAGGAAAGAAAGCCAATACCCCAGGAGTTAGAAACCCTGAGTTCATTATGGTTTTTGCAACCGTCTGGCTGCATTTTGAAACCTCATATTTATGAGCTTGCTCTCAGCTTTCCAGCTGTCCCAGGCGATGGCCTAAAAGGAAGATGATAGCTTCAGGTGGGGAATGAGGAGCAGATGGGGATGGTCACTTAAGGCATGGGGTCCTGTTATCATCACTATGCATTTGATTCCTTAATTATTAAAGAATGAGGGTAGAGAAATTAAGGGAATGTAATGAGCATTTTCAAATAGGCTGTGTTTTTGCAAAGTGCCCATGAGGAAGCACCTGTTCTGGTTACATTCTTTACTGCAAAAATGTTTTGAGGCTTTTGTTTATTTCTTTTTGCTTGTTTCAAATTGTTTCTAGGAGGCAATTTTATCTTTGATCATTTAATTCTGGTAACAAGGGTTGTATTGTCCTCAGAAAGACAAACCATCGTGAAAACCTCCATTTCACTGATTGTATAATGTAGTAGGTAGTATAATAAGAATGACAATTATGCCATATAGGGTGAGTCACCTTAAATTTCTTATCTTTTATATTTATGTGTAAGGTAGAAATAATATTCAGACTAGTTATACGCCCAAGCTCACTCTCAAGGATAGAGCAGATTAGAGGAGATGATTAGAACATTGTCTAATAAGATGAAAATTATAGTTTAAACTTTCATGTGGTTAACTGATATAAAAGTTTTAAATATACTATAAAAACCATGACAAGTATGTAAATTTCCAAATTTTGTCTTCTATTTAGTCCAGCCATCTCATGGATGCTCATTATTACATGCAATACAATTGGTAGAATGACTGCTCTGTAGAATCCACCCTTATAATGGGGAATAAATGATTTAAAATGGAAGTGCCTCTTCTTTGTACAAAGAGCTGCTTCTGAGAACATGTAAAGACACTGGTGTCCACCTTGAGATCATGAGAACATGAAACAATGGAACTAGATTTGAAGCCTTATAGACATGGTAGAGAAGACATAAAAAGAAATGGCCAGCAGGGGCCACTAACCATGCATTATAGAAAACTACGGGACATATATTGGCCTTGAGAGATTGCAGTGGACCTATTAGGCTGGTGCAAGAGTAATTGCAGTTTTTGCCATTACTTTTAACTGCAATTACTGTTGCACCAACCAAATAGCAGACAGGAAGATGCAGGCTAGGTGGGAAGAACTGCTGAAGAGCAGAAGCATGACATGAACAAAAGTACGGTGCATACAGGGTACAAGATAAAAGCAATTTCTGTGTTTGGTTATAATCTCAGAAATGCATTTTAGGGCCCAAATTTTTATTAACTTTCATCACCTGAATTGACACTGAATGCAAAATAAAATTTCGGCCTTTTCCTTGACTTTCTTGAAGCTGCTTGACATTTGATATTTGTTCAGCAAAAATGATTGTTTTTAACATTACTCTGATGAGACATTTTATGTTTAATTTCAAGGTTACTATGAAAATACTAAACTCATTAAACTCTTTTAATTAGCTTATTATAATAATTTTGAAAATAGAGACATTGGGAAAAAACAATAATCTCTCTTCTCCTAAAAATATATTACCATGCCATTCATACTTTGTGGACTATATAGGACAGGATTTGGCAAAATGCAATCTGTGAGCCATATCCAGCCTTTTTCTTTTTTCTGTAAATAAAGTTTTCTTGAAATACATCCACATTTATTCATTTGTACAGTTTATGAGGCTGCTTTTATGCTCGAATTGCAGAATCGAGTTGAGAATTGAGAGAGGGTATGTGGTCTACAAAGCTTAAAATATTTACTCCTAGATTTTTAGAAGAAAAGTTCGACAACCCCTGCTATAGTAACACAGGCTATCACAACTTGGGCAACTAACAAATTGACCAGTTTTTAAGACAGACAAATACAATACCGGACTCCATTCACTTTGTATAATGTGATTTCTTTCTTTTCTCTTTGTCTTCTCTCTCTCTTTTCTCCCTCACTTTCCTTATAAGACTTACTTTTTCCTACCGTCTCTTATCTACTAATATCATAAAAGAGCTCCTGATGATGACTTGGTCAAATAAGAAAATGTGTGGATACATTCCAGGTGTGAAGTGGCATACGCTGATGAAATGAACTTGCCAAATGAAACAGATTTAATTATAAATTTCTAAATCTGGTCATTTTTATAATTTTTATATGTCTTCTGTAATTTTATTTTTCTCACAACATCTACTGGTGCAGCTCAGCTGATAATTTCATATGCCACATATGGATAAGTTTTGTGTCTTGAAGTGAGGCAATCTTTCAAAACGATTTTCCAGCCAGCCCTTCTTATTTGGCTCTTAGGAAAGTCTTAGACTCTCTAGGGGGGAAACAAATATGTAATGGTATAATTAGGCTAGCACTGTTCATGTTTCTCCTGTAATATTTTCCAACTATGCCATAGGATAAAGGCACTGAACAATGATAAACTAAAAATGGAAATAGGTTGATTGAAGAATCTGACAAGAATGATTTCTGTGGACTGTTTCATGTTGCATTCAATCTCATGACCAGAGTGTCCTAAATTAAAGATTCCCCTGTAGTTTCACTCAAACTTTTCTTAATGTGTTTTTTCTAGCTCTTTCATACTTTCATACAGAATAGAAAACTACCTAGGTAAATTGACTTAAAAAATATAAGAAATGTTTCCAGCCCAGAAGAAAACACATCTCACAGCCTACTCCAGAAGCCAAAACCCTATGAAATAGATTGTCTCTTAGTACAAAGGAGCCAGTGGAGGAGTGGGGAACATGCAGAATTCAGTGATAGGTGACTAGGCTTAGGACACCCCGCTGACCACTGTCTTACTCTACATTCCCCTTTTCCCAAGCCATAGTTTCTCCACATGTAAAACCGAAGTGTGTATAATAATTAGCGTGAAGAGTGTTTTAAAGATCAAATTAGATAATATATGTGAATGGCTCATTATAAATTATGAAGTTATAATTAAGGCATTGTTTCTCTAAGTGTCCCATTTCCAACCCCAGCTGTCTCAGGAGGCAGGCGTGATTCTCATTCTGGTGGTATAATCTTATTAGATTTTTTTTTTTGACAGTTAAGGGCAGGCCAGTAAGCAATGTCCTGTAAGGGTGAAAAAGGTAGTAGAGAACAATGTGAGGGGAGGGCACTTCTTATAGGAAAATAAGAAAATGTAATTTTGAGATTAAGTGTAAAGACAGGATTGGGTAATAGGGAGAGAATATAGTCATTGAACGGTGAGCCCACAGCCACTATACACAAGCTTCACCTAATTCAAAATTTTACCAAAGAGAAGTCCTAATTCTCACTACTGTTTTTTGTCATAACTGAGAAAAGGATATTGAATCTAATTTGTCACATTTGGTTTTAAAAAAATTAATTTCCTAGGGAATGAATGAGCCTTAGGAGTATAACTTTGCCCTTGCATAAATCAAAAGAAAAAAGCATAGAAGGGCAGACTTGCCAAATGCTTATAAATCACATATGCCCCCAAATAAGCTGCATTCCTAATAAAGGCATGCAAAAAGCCCAGGCAAGAGACACGCAAATCATTTTGAATGTAGAAATCACAGTAAGTGGGTGCTAGTAAATTTCAGCTTGACTGAAATGGCAAAATTTCATAGGAATTAGTGGAAGGTGGAAATATTTAGAAAGCAGATGGAATACTGTTAATCATCTTACCAAGTACAACTGGACCCTATAAATTATTTTAACACGTTTCTGTAGTTTTCTGCATTATCAGAGAATCATTCCCATACTACATACATTTTCTAAGCCTGAATTAAACTTTATTTTATATGAATTTCCTCCATATTAGAAAACTCCCACACTTCCTATAAAGTACCCCGTTTGGGATTGAGTCCATTGTTCTGCAGATGCCTGTTACTAGAATTGCCTTCCTGCTTTTATTCAACCCTATTGAATCTCAAAGCTACTGTTCTCAGCATAGAAGACATTTCATTTCTCCCAACACCACTCATCACTTAATCCACTCTCTTCCTCCCAAAGCTATAAATGTATTTAAGTGAGTAATTATATGATGTTTAAGGATGTTTTAAAACACTCACCATTTGGTTAGGATTTGTTTTCATTTTAGTAGCATTTCTGTGCCTGTGCTTATCTAAATGGCTACTGATATCTTCAACCTCTTAAGATTTTGAGAAACTATGATATGCTCATTGGTATTTGACAAGAAAGAGCCAAGGACAAAAGAGATGTATTTTAAAAAGTTTTAATGGTGATTGACTTATATTAGCTTTGAGTCGCACTTGAGTTTATCCTTTAAACATGCTGCTTGTAGTTGAGAGACGTTTCTGGTGGGTCAATTGTTACCTGGAGGGAAAGGTGGTTTTGCAACCATCTGTGATTACCAGAGCTATCCACTGAATACTACAAATAAGTTTTACTGGTCCAGGTCCACGCAGACTGAACTTTTTAATCTGCTATTTAAAATACACTGAAACATTTTTGGGTCTCATATACATACAATTACGCTCTACTCACAGGAATGTACAATATCCATCATAACCATAAAAAGGACAATGTTAGGCCTCTTACGCCAAAAAGCCAAGTTGTGAATGAAAAGGAAAAGAAAAAAAAAAGGACAATGTTTTTGTAAAAAATTGTCTCCTTGCATTTTACATACATCCTAAGCTGCTCAAATATACGCTACTCACTTTATTCTGCAAGACTTGGCAAGAGATGGAGAACATCATCTAAAATGCATTCAACTTCTACTCCAACTGTGAAAAAAGTCTATTCTGGGGCAACCAAATCGATTAGGAAAACTTGAAGTGGTTAGGAAATGGAATTTCCTTTATAGACTCTACCAAGTCCTACTTGGACCTATAAAAACCTGTTAGATCCCCCTTCCATCTCTGAGACAAAGGATTCCAAAACAAATGAATTCCAGCCTGTATAACTAAAAGTTTATCCTTTTAAAGTACACTTAGATAAAGGATGTCTTCTAATTCTCTGCAGCCACAAACATACATGTGCACACATGCAATTGATACAGTCACATGTGCTAAATGTCTCAGCATCTACATCCAAGGCTATAGAAGACAGAAGAATCAATGATGTCTCAAAAACCTCTGGGCTTTGTCTGGCTCTGCATGGATGGATTTGAGTAGATAAAAGGGGAGGACAAAAGTCTTTGAATGCAGGATGGAACATTTGAGCAAAATACTAAGACAGGAATATACAAGATGCATGAGGAGAACAATTAATAAATTATCAATGCAGGCAAGTGAGTGATGGCAGCAGAGGTTGAAGACATAGGAAGAAACGCCATTATAGAGGCCTTATAAGTAATGGGATGCTGTAGTCATTCTGGAAAGAATCAAACTAAAGAGCACTGTTTCTGTGACCAAGTGTTAGTAGAATCAGGACAAAACTAGAAATGTGACAAAATAAAAAAATAAGACTTCTAACCTGTGGATACTTAACAGCACATCTTGTGCTGATAAGGTCTTACTCTCCATTCAGTCATAGCCCTTTGGATGTGGCCTGAAGCTTTTCCCAAGTCTCTCTGAAAAGTGTATCCCTACTGGCCTATATATCCTAAATGAAGGCTATATGTGATATGTTATTTAGATGTCTCTTGAGTTTTCCATTTATTATTTTTGGTTGGATTAATTAACTAATTTTTCATTTGACACCATGAAAATAAAATACTGGAGAGAAGTTTCAATGAGTAGAAGGATGTGTGTAAACATTAAAAACATTATGCAATATAGCAGTTAAAATAGGTTTTAAAGATACTGTATTCTGTCAGAGTTAGGAAACAGGTAAACATATAACTCTATAAGCTTTTGGTGGCTGGGGAGAATTAAAGGATCCCATTCAGAAGGGGCAAGCATAATGCAATGGAACTGTGTATGCATCTCACCGTGTAGTAGGCACAAAAGAGGAAGAAAAAGGTCAGCTTTGCCTTCCTTAAACTTCTGGTAGGGGCTACCTCTGCTCAGGTTGACAAATCTTTGTATTTAAACCTACTCATTTCTTCTGGTTCAGTCATATTCACTTTCATCCTGGAGAATGTTTCCTCAGTTATATTACCTGAAGATTGTTTTTCTCTTCCCTAACCAGCTCTAGTACTTTCATTCATTTAGCAAATAAGGGGGTAGTGCCCCTGTCATATCACTTGTCATGAAGTGTTCTTTAAAATGTCTTTCTTATACTACCTTATGCATACTTATTATCTATCTCCCCTACTAAACTGGAAGCTACTTGAGAGCAAAGACAAAAATCTTGCTGCCCTATATTCCCTGAAGCACCAAAGCACTGGACACAGAACTATCACAGGGATGGCTGATAATTCAATTTGTTGATCTCCTCCAAGCATGAAGGAGAATATGAACCTATTTTTTGGCATGAAACTCTAAAGCTATGGTAGTTCATCTCTATCCTGGCTGATATAACTCTGTTCTTGTTGGTTGACCTCCTAGTTCTAGCAAAAGTGTATTTTTTAAGCTTGAGCAACTCAGGTGGCCATGAGTGGAGGAGCTGAACCATCAACAGTGCATTGGACAGAAACAACACTGAATCATTTCACCTCATCTGAGCTGGAGCCATAGCTGAGAAATCTGCTGTCCCATGGGAGAGCTAGTCATCCATAGCCAATCTCTTCAAATAGACTAATGTTCTTCTAAAATAAGTCAGAATTCTAAAGGGATATGGTCTATGCCTTGGCAAAGGAAACTTTTGCTTCTAGATAGAAAGGCACAAATAAAATAGCTTTGGTTTCTGCATTAAATCAATTCATATCAGCAAATATTTATTGAACACTTATTATATATAAAGTGCTATGTAGCAAAGAAAAAATGTTAATATTCAGTTCTTACTTGGAAATTACTTGGGAGGAGTTGTCATACACCATAATTAGATGTGCACCCTAGCTGATTTTCAAGGGCCAGTTTTATGATACATACATTATCATCCTAAGATTTTAGAATTGAAAGAATGACTATAATCCCTTTTCTAATATAGTCACCCCGATGATTGCTAAAATGTAGAATTCTTGGCTATACCACCTATGGTAAGGCAGAATGTCTAGACTAGAAGCCCAGCCTATCTGCTTTTTATATACACCTAAGTTTGAAAATATTTTTTCTATCCACTAGAGTGGTGAAGGAAGACATCAGGGGAAAGGAAGGATGAAAGGTTCTGAAGGCAGAATTCTGGCTCCTTCTGTCCCTTTTCTAATCTATTTCCTTGGTCACTGTTCAGTACAAAGCAAGGGTTTGTGAAAGGATAAGGGGAGCATATCCTGGTAATTTTCTTAGAATATTTTTATTTAATATATAAATTCTGTTCCTGGAATACTAATTATGAGTTCTAATTATTATCCTCTAAAGTTAATTGCATCATTTTGTAGAAATGTGTTTTACCAGAAATAATGCAGTTTTATACTAAACATTTTAGTAGCAACAGGCATAATGGTCCATTACCTGTAGTAAACTTGGAAAAAGAAGAATCAGACACTGATGAGCCAACCATGACACCTTTGCCTATGTTTTTCAAACTGACTTCATATTTCTGAGCCAAGAGGTTTGTAAAAGATCACCGCCTACTAACATAAACAGCAACACAAGCACATGTACACATACACAAATACACATTTGCAGTAGCCATTACAGAATGTCCTTGGTGCCAACTCTTGATGCTGCATTAAGAAAATGGTTTTCCATAGATGTGCTGTATGCATGAGCAGGCACCCATGCATATACCATAGTTTCCTTTTAATGGTCACAAATTTTAGTCTAATTTCCTAGGTGAGTGAGATGCTAATCAAGCAGTTAAGACAGAGAGCCTAGTGAAAATAATCAAATGTGAATTTGTCCAGGGGGACTCTCAACTTTGAAGAGGGAAAGAAGAAATTGTCACGTTGATTCCACTGGAGACAGCCTTCCTGTTACTAAGCGGCCCCTGGGGATTTGCTACCTGATTTGCTCTTCATCAGGTTGGCATCTCAGTGACAAGGCAGTTGTAATTAGAATGAATAAAATGAGAGATGTGCCAACTCTCTGCTTATAATACAGACTCTGACATTAAAGAAACATTGCCGTTTTACTTTATTTTTTTAATTTTTTAAGGAGTTACAAACAGCTAGTAGGACTTTGCCTACTAGAATTCCTTCCATAAGACTCAGAAGTGTCTTGCTAAAGAAAAAAAATATGATGCACTTGTTGTACTCCAGATGGTTATATCTTACCTTTTGGGATTTTAGATTGTGTTTGGAAATTGTCTTATTTTTTCATGCTTGTTTCTTGCAATGCACAAGCAATAAAGATTAGGAGTAAAGAGGAGATGTAAAAGAAGATTCCTGCTATCCTATTGTCTCTAAGTTTACTGCTGCTGGGAAAGAGTTGGGTAATAGTAACATGGGCTGCAGTAATAAAAACAATCACCACTTAAATATGATCAGGGCTGGGCCATAGCCTGACTGAGTTTTGAGCTGGGCTTTGACCCAGGATAGAATTTGAAAACAAGCCAAAAAAACTGATAAAATCCATTTAGATTTCTCTTCTGTTTTTATTGAAGATGGGGGAATTACTTAAAATTCTGAGGAGATTGCAGTAGGTGCTTTATTAATCAGAATTTTGGGGACACTTGCAATTTTAAAATGCTAAAAAGCCATTATACTGAAATGTTTAGCTCCTCTAATGTCTAATTTGATTTCTTCATAGAAACAGTGAAGAAATTCCCATTCTTTTTTCTCTATCATATTGAGGAAAATGTACTGTTTTCTTTCTGTGAAATAAGAGTCCCATTTACAATAGTTGTACTGAGACTTTTCTCTATCTCCTGGCCTATCTATGCTATACTCTTGTGCAGCTCTGTTCTCATGTTTGTTTCTCTTCCTGTCTTCTTTGCCAAATCTGACAATCTTTAAAGATCAACTCAGACCCAATCCATTCCAGTTTTTGTTTGTTTGTTTGTGTTTGAGACAGAGTCTTGCTCTGTCACCCAGGCTGCAGTGCAGGCGTGCAATCTCAGCTCATTGCAACTTCCTCCTCCCAGGTTCAAGCAACTCTCTGCCTCAGCCTCCTGAGTAGCTGGGATTACAGGCACCCTCCACCATGCCCAGCTAATTTTTTTTTTTAAGTAGAGATGGAGTTTTACCATATTGGCCAGGCTGGTCTTGAACTCCTGACCTCGTGATCCACCTGCCTTGGCCTCCCACCATTCCAGTTTTAAACATGTGTCTAATGCATATCTGAAAAGAAAACATTGAACGGATTGTTGAAGGCATAAGCTAAAATTTAGGAGAAAAGTATGAGCCGAGAAACAAGCTGTCAGTACATAGATGATATTTGGAATAATGAGACTGGATAAGATCACCAGGCATTATTTATGGGATTTAAAAATCAAAGCAATTGAACTCATCAATATAAAGAGTAGAAGTATGGTTACTGGAGGCTGAGAAGGGTAGGGTTAGGAGTGATGGGGATGGTTAATAGGTACCAAAAAATTAGAAAGAAAGAATAAGACCTATAATTTGATAGCACAAGAGGCTGACTATAGTCAATAATAACTTACATGTGCATCTTAAAATAAAAAGTATAATTGGATTGTTTGCAATTCAGTGGATAAATGCTTGAGTAGATGGATACCCCATTTCTATGATGTGGTTATTTCACACTGCATATCTGTATCAAAACATCTCATGTACTCTATAAATACATACGCCTACTATGTATCCCAATTCTTTAATAAAATAAATAAATGAAGATAATCAAAGGAGGAGAAAAAACCACCAGACCAAAATAGGCTGTGACTCAAACACGGATATGCCTATGATTCCTCTATTTCTTGTCTAGACTAGAAGTTCTGAATCTTTTTAGATTCACCACCACTTTTGAAGGGTACACCAACATATGACACACCAGTTGCTTGGCTTACATGTTACCAAAAAGTTTGCTTTTTCCTCCAATGGAGTCAATCAATATTATGATCAAACATATGGGCGATGAAGTTCTAATAAGGAACCATGTTGTATGGTGGCAGTTTTAAATCACCATTTCCCTTCTTGAAAGAACCCTCTCACATCAACTGGTTTTTTTTTTATTGGCGGTCAATATGGATTGCTATTTGTAGGCACAGTCAATCACTCTATTGAAAGATGCTTTTGTGATGCAACATTTCTCTCAGGCAATAAGTCACTCATCTGCCATACAGACTCAAAGTTATTTACATGCCCAGATGTAATAGCAGAGGTTTCATCAATTCCATTATATATGTATTTTTTGGACAGTTGAGGTTATACCTTTATACAAAGTAAAAGAAAGTACAAACAAAAACAAATAGTTTAATATTTATGTTGAATATTTTGAAGAAATTTTTAAGTAAGTAATATCTCTGCCTTCTTAAATAGGTAATGATGAGAAGAATTTCACACTTTCTTGTTGTCTCAGAGACACTGGAAAAAACATTATGGTTCTAGGTGGTTCAACTCTGCAGACATGTTACTCTGGTAATGGTGGGCATTCTGCAGCACTTTTATCTCATGTTAGCAGCCCTACTTCCTTTTCCTTCCTTTGCTGTCTGCTGTCACCAGTCGTATCTTGTCTTTAGCATATCTTCTCTATTTCTAATCTGCTACCTTGTCTTATACACAACTGTAAGAACCTGAGGAAGTTATATTCCTCTTTCATCCAGCAGAGTTAATGGTAGGATAATTTCCCTTGTAGTTAAAAACCTTTGTTTTTTTTTAGTTTCTTTATTCCTCTTTTGCAACTTCTTCTTCTGCAATGGCAATACGGAAGAGCTGTGGTTGCTCAAAATTATTTGCCAGTGAGTGGGTCATTGCTGTAACTGACATAAACATAAACTCTCATGTCTGCATAAGATTATTTCCTACATCTAGGGGTTATCTTTGAAATAAAATTCCCGAAGAATATTTTTAAAATGTTTCATTGTTTATATGGGCATGACTTTTATCTTGCTGTTCATTTAAGTTTTTCACCAAAATATGTATCTTATTTCCTATAAAATGGACAAGCTGCAGTGAGAGTCAGTCATGTACTTAGGCATTTAATTGATTTCTTTAACCCTCAGTTTTTAAATCTCTCATGTGGGGACAATAGAAATACAACCACATGGAGTTTAAATTAAGACTCAATGAGCTGCTATTGATGAAGCACAGGTTACAGCCTGGCCCATTATCATGCCTAGTATTAGTTAGATGCATTCATTTTATGATCAAGAAATTTGGATCCCAGGTGAGTTAAGTAACCCCCATCTGTTTCTTACTTTTCTCAAAGCCAGGTGTTTTGCATAGATTATTTCCTTTAATCCTCACAATCTGGAATATATGCTAATATTCTATTCTTAAGGATGATGAATGAGGCTCAGAAAATGTATATAACTTACTCCAAACACACACACATCATAAATTAAAGACTTATAATTCAAAGTCTAGGCTTTACATACCATTAAAAGTTGATTAGACTCCACCTACCACCACCTGCATTCTTTTCTATCATGCTACCTGGTATTCAAAATCTTTAGGACTACAGAAGGCAGAAATATAAAGGGAACGTACTAGCATTATGGAAAAGAGTGAGGGGAACTATCTCAACTTCTTTCTGATGAGAGGGACTTCAAAATGAATAGTAAGGATTTTAGGTACCACAGGAAACTGTAGACTCCAATATTTAATCATTGGCAGGAGACACCCATCACATTTTGATCATTAAGCAAAATGTCTTAATGATCCCACATCAAGTGTGATTCCCTCTGCTGTCAACTAGATCCTACGTATTTAACAGGATTAGAAAGAGTAAAGGGAGAGGGCAATTCTATAAGGACCAAAAGATACTATGTTTAAAAATGTTACACCTCATATAAGCAATGTATATTTCCAAACATAAGTTTAATTTATGATTCTGTATCCAGTGTGTCACTTCCTCTGTCATGGTAACTACAAAGATTCCTGCGTGGGTTCTCAGGGCCTCTGCTTTTATGTACTTCACAGAAATACATTAGGAGAGGCCAGAGGTAAAACATACAGCCATGATGTAAAAAATAATCCAAACCCTATTTACAATAAAATAAATACCATTTACAAATATGCTATACATTTAGCTGAGAAAATGGGAAATGGAGAAGGCAATGTCAGGTCACATTCTGAAAGACACGGGTGATGGGGCATTGCAATGTGTTTCAATAGAGACTCCAGGTACTTTGGTTTCAAAAATTGCAGCGCAAAATGTGCGACTGAATTGGATGGGCTTCATCCTTCCTGATGTATTTTCATTGAGCCCCAGTCACAGGCATCTGACTTTAATATTCTAGCTGTCAACTGCTGTCACTTCTTGGCGGGTGCAGTTGCCAACCCCGTTCACAGAGGAGGGAAAATAAGCGGATGAAATCACTGGGTAGGTTGTGTGTATCAGAACCTGTATCTTCAGGCCCTGGACCCCTCTAATGCTTTCTGGATGATAGAAGTGGAAGATCACAAGAAAAATGAGAAATAAAGCCAAACACGGAGCAATACATTGAACAATTTATATTTTATTAATAGTGCTTTCCTTAACTGTGAACTTTCTCATCAGTATTTCTTAATAACTGTAATTGTTTCCCCGCTAAGCTATCAACATGTAAACTTACAGATGGTACTAACCTCTCCAGTGCCTTTTTCATTGCACTGAACTTCTGGTGCCTCTGGAGGAGCCTGGCTTATGGCTTTGTTTTGCCATTAATGCATCTCCTATCCTTTCTTGTCTGCAGTAAAAGTTGCTTGTTTCTTCACCCCCTCGCCTCCCACTAGGCCATGGTATGTTTGTTTCAAATTGTAGGTATTGCATTCTATGATTCCCATCCCTCTTCCCAGCATGATCACCACTTTGTAAATCCAGATGATTCTGTAGAGGTATCAGGTACACCTGAAGAATAACACCTCCATATTCATCTTAGATATGCCTATCACTGATTTACCATTACAGTCCAATGCTGAACAAGATGGAGCATTAGTTACTCAGTTAAGTATTTAGCACCTAATGCATACTCTTCTTTGCCTGGTACTCTGCACAGTATGAAAACGTTAAATAAAATGTCCTCCATATTCATGTAATTTATCCATTGAGGAGAGAAGACCAGCACACATGAAAAATACCTAGTTACTTGAGTTTAATTACAACACAACAAAGACACAAATAATGAAGTTTGTTACTAGTTGTTAAATTAGAGTTACCAGATTTTGAACTATGAGTTCACAGGAGGGAGGTGTCCTGTTTAGTCAGGGTAGGGATGAAAATTTTAAAAATAAGTTGGAGGTTAACATTACATTTAAAATCTCGTACATAATTCTCACCTACAGGGCTTCAAACAGACTGTCCTCAAATTACTTTTAGGTTCTTTGTGACTTTTGTTGCATTTACAGTTACCTTCACTGGTTTCGCCTTTTTCATTTTTATGGGTGGCATTTATTTTAACCATACTTTTAGGAAAATAGCATTTTGCAAATAAAGGATTGGTAAAATAAAGTATTATATCATTTTATATACTGGGTGCTTCAAAAACAAAGAATTACTCTACTGATTTTCTCTGTGGTTTAAAATAATATAACCACTTACATCTCTTCCCAACTTTGCAAAGAAGAAGTGTGTATTCATGAGATCACTTAATAGAGGTCAGTTATCACCAGATATAAAACTGATGTCTGATATATAGGAAAGGAATTAAATGTAAATAGCAGCATCTCAATTCCCAAGTCCCTAAAATCACTTAGAAGAGTACCAACACTCAATGCAACTTAGCCTCCATCTTGCAACTCATTCAAAATAAGTCCTGTCCACCAACATGCTTTCCTCATTTTATATGAAAAGTGGACAAAATAAAAGCAAACATGATACTGGATTTTTAAAACTTAAAATAGGTAACTTATTTGTGATGATAGAACCCAATAAAGAAGTATGATCTTTTGTCTTTCTTTGTAAACCAACTAGTCCCAATTCTTGCTAAGTGACACCATGCAGTTAGTTTCATTCTAGTTTTGTTTGGGAAATTCTGAATTCATAGATGTGAAGTCCCTGGCATTTTCTTCATTTGTGAAACGAATTGCGTTACAAAACCAGCCCTTTTTGGTTTCCTGCCAGTCCTTATCAGGGTGGTGCTGACTGGAACCAAAGAAAAAAAAATCAAACCTGAATCCTCTGTGGGCCCAGTGGGCCACAGGGGTCTAAGGACTTATTAACAATCTCATCACTTCCATCCATCATTCTCTGTGCACCATGGCATGCACCCACCAAGAGAACTTTAAAATAAGAAATAAAACTCAATGAACTCACATTCAATTAATATTAGTCATATTATTAATCTTTGCTGGTGCAGGACTTATCAGTAGATAATTGACCTTGTCAGTGTTCCGAGCCTGCTGCATTGCTGTAGGATCTCTCACTCCCATCATACTTAATTAGAATGCCATATAACTAAAAGAGAGAGTTTTTATTTTTTCTTCTTTAACATGGAATGTCTCCCTCCCTCTTGAATCATCTCTTCAGGAAGGAAATGAGAGAAAGTGGATATCATGGATGTATAATCTTCTCAATTAATAAAGTGAGACTAACGTCATTGCTCCCCAGGGCATGCCAAATGCATCTGTCTGCAAAACCAGACTACTGATGTCTCTTACGTGCTCTGATCCTTTGTTCTTTCTCTGTGATTTTTAAAGAAAATATGATTTTAATTTTGCTATGAAATAGGTACAGGTGGAGAGGAGGGGTCTTGTTGATTTACTATTATATAAAAAGTGATGCTTTATCATACTTGATCAACTTGGTATCAGACTTTGATATTACTTCTCTTTTTCAAACTTTCTAATAGTCAATTTTCCTAGGTGATGGCATCTCTTTGCTTTTGCCCCTAATTACATTTAACACTCAGGCTTTGAACTTCAACTTTAAAAATTTTCTCAGTGCAGAATTTGTTACACGACCATTTGAGCAAGAGGTAAATGAGTTTCATGTTTCAAAACCAGGGATTACCCAAAAGATCTCTAAGGGCATTTTCAGGTGAGAAAATCTGTGATTTATTTTGAGGCTGATTAGGGTAAATCTTTTGGAGTGGATTAAGAATAGATCTTCCTGCTCAAAGTAGGATTCCAAACACAGGTCTTCAAACCAAAGACTAGAAATCCAGAGATGTTTCTTGTGCTTGTTCCTATGCCTATCTCTGTGTGGATGCTGTAAGGCATTTCGGCCAAAGAGCTTACATTCTGAAAGCGAAGCACCAGCTTCAGTGAAAAATCACACACACACACACTCAAACACACACACACACAGGGTATTGAAATACATGTGCAAATGTTTGTCTCAGGGCGGTTCAGCATGCTCTTTGTGTAGTGTGATTTCAACAATAGACAAGTCTGTAAATTTTGTTTGATCATGTATTTTATTATTAAATTCCCTGGTCACATAGAGACTTTCAGCAAAACCTAAAAATAAGTGTCAGAGGGAAGTCTGAATCATCTTAATTCTTCAACATATGCATATCACATATTTACTATCTACAGCTATATAATTGAAAGCTTACTGCAAATGCATAATCCACTTCCTATGTGTATTAACTAAAAATAAAGAGAGATTATTGAGTAATAACAATTATCATTATAAGTCTTTTACTTTGTGTTTTATACATAGGAACTTCTTTCCTGTTATGGCTGGTGTGCAAGTAGAGTATGTCCTTTAACAAAATAGATACTTAGTGAATATCCCTTTTGTGGCCAATTTTATAATTTTTTTTCTGGCCTGGTCCACTGTGATTGTTTTGGGTTAAACAAGTTTAAAATTGATGCCTTGGACTACAAAGTATAATGGAAGATGGACAAGGAAAAATGCTTGGTCTGTCACAATTAATGTCAGGAAGCAATTGAGTCAATGTCAAAGGCTGGAAAAATGAATGACTTTAACACAGTTCCTGATAGGTATAAGGAAAATGAGGCCTTTATGTTGAATGCTCTCAAGCTTGCTCCATCCGAGCCAGCTTGGCTGACCCTCATGGATTTACAAATCTTTGAAAGCCAATGAGGTATCTTCTCATAATGATGTGTTTTCTGGAGGATACCTCTTGCAAAATATTATTTTGTTTCACTCAAAAATATTTATAGAGTGTTCCCTATGTTCC
Source organism: Cacajao melanocephalus (assembly GCA_963573385.1). Classification (NCBI taxonomy): domain Eukaryota; kingdom Metazoa; phylum Chordata; class Mammalia; order Primates; family Pitheciidae; genus Cacajao; species Cacajao melanocephalus. The sequence goes on along the minus strand of CAUYLG010055351.1, from coordinate 172,635 downwards.
AGGCACTTTTCCTGTTACCATGGTTACTTTATATAATAAAACAAAACTGTGCCCTCATACAGCTTACATCCTAGTGAAGACACAAAAATTAATAGAAGGAATAAATAATTGTATAAAAAGTCCTTGGGCCCTTTTGTCTACTTCCTCTTGCTTTCTAGAGTTGGGCCAGGAATTTGCTCCTAGGAGCCCGAACTTTCTAAAGTCATTTCATAACAAGATAAAACAAAATCAAGCAAGTAATCCTCTAATTTAGAAAACTCACAAAGAGTATATAGAAAGAAACAGGCATAAATGCATTCAACATACAAAAAAAATTCCAATATCTGAATGTACCAATACATTAATAAGAAAGGGTATTAAATGCTAGGATTAGGAAGGACAGATTCTTTAGGGAAGATATGTTTTACAGTGGAACTAGTTCACATTAGATTTGCCTACCTACAAGTCCATGACATTGTAAGATCTTTCAAACCTTGTTATCATAGGAGCAAAGATACCATTCAGAGATCACTGGAGTTGGACAGACTTTTCCAGTTCTTCATATGCTGTTTTACCAGCCCCAGTTCCAGGAGCTGCAAACTGACACCACTGCAGGTCCATACATGTACACACTCGATATTGGTTCTGCCTCACAAGCTGCTCTGGAAGGTCTGTCACGCCGAACACTATGGGCTTTTTGGCTCTGCTTGCAACTTGCTGTCCCTGTCGGGAACTCATAAAGAGCTACTGTATCAGTGCTGCTGAATCCAGTTATTTTTTATTGCCTCATTATTACTATTATTGATTATTATGACTTAAAATTTATTGAGTGCAAACAATATGCTATATGCTATTAGAGGAAGCACCAGATGACCGTGTATTTAACAATACTTTAAAGGGCTTATTCTTGAACGAGTTTTAGGCCATGGTTAACTTGATGTCATCAACACAGTCACCAAGCAGAAAACCCATATGGTCATTTCAAATGCATTGTCATTCTAAATATTTACACAAGTGGTTACAGGAGAATGTCACTGCTTCCCAGCGAATCTAGGAAAAGTCAGTCTTAGGTCTTCACTTACCTGTAAAGATGATCAAAAGTAGAAAAGAGGGAAGAAGGAAATTATTCATTGAATTTGATATATATTGTTGAGTACAGTTTGTTTCCAAATATTTCATTTTTTCTGGTTTTGAAAGTAATGCTTATTTACAAAAATTTGGAAATGTAACTCATGTATAATTATGTTAGCAAACAAAGAACTAAGTTAATATTTGTATGCATCTACCTTTAAAAGTGTAAGCACATATGCACATAAATATACATGTATAAATCAAGATTAGATAGTGCTATATTTATAATGTTATATGTTATTTTATTTTTTGTCTATTATTATATTGTGAGCTTTTTCAATATCATTAACTAGTATTTGAATACATGGTATTAGTAAATGCACAATCATGTATCAAAATGTAAATAATCCCTTGGTTAGGCATTGAAGTGGTTTCCATATTGCAGGCTATAGTAGATAAATCTCAGATAAGCATTCTCATCTATCATGCCTTGCCTTATATTGTATATTGTGAATTGAATTTCTAGAAGTGAAATAATAAATACATTGATAAGTTTCTGCTATAAGTGAAACTGTGTTTAGACCCTATAGAGAAGAATGACATTGAGTGTTGCCCCATAGTCTTACCAGGATTGAGTCATAGAATTTGAAAGCTAGGAAGACTTTAGAATTCTAACACCACTCTTTTTATTTTACAGATTGAGCCAAATACTGTAGAGACTTACTGAGGTAAGTCATTAAAGAGTTCGTACCAATCACAGTTAAGAGACTTAGGTCATACTAAGTTAAAGCCCAAAGAGTCACCGTATCTTGTAATAAAGAGCTCTTCCTCTTGCCTAGGTTAAACATCTGGCCCCAATAATTACTCCTGTTTGACAATGGGCAAATTACATAACTCATTTGTGTCTGAGTTTTCTTATCATTAATTCCTAGGTTGTTTTGGGAAGCAAATAAATTAAAGATTATAAGCATGTAAACGTTATAAGCTTCAAAGAATTGATAAAGAAAGTGAATTTGTAACATCATATATTACAGTATTAAGGGAAGGTGAATTTGTAACATGATATTATATTTAGGTATTAGTTATTATTTAGAAGATGAGAGAGTGTCCTTCTCTAATAATATATAGAAAGTCAGGCTGAAACACTGAACTCTGCCTTTAAAACTACTCTTCCATTTTTTAACATACTGTTACTCAAAGAGTTGGTATTTATTCTCTGTCCCAGCTTTTTAAAACAAATCTGAAATAAACTGGCATATAAATGCTTAGAAGAGTGCCTGACACCTCATAAGGATTAAAAATACTTAATTATTATTGCATTGGCCAAGATTTAAAACATGCAAACTTATGTTCCACTTGCAAAAGGAATCATGAGAACTAGGACTCAGAAAGAGCTGTTCTGTTGAGAACTTTATATGGAAAACCAAGAGGAGAGCAACCAGGAACACACTTCATGGCCAAGTTACCTGTCCTTTCTCTCTGGTCTTTTACACTTCACTCTCCATTTCTTTATTTTTAGATGTTTTCATGCTGTTTACTGTCTGCTGCATAACCATCATTATCATATGGTTTTACTTTGTTTTCTCAGTTTCTCTCAAAAACACAATGATTTATCCCAAATTGTGGTAATGTTGTCTGTTAGAATTCAGACATTTTATGTGTCCAAAAGAAGTTATTAATTCTGTCGTACAATTTTTCTCCAAAATAAATCTAAATTATCAGCATGCAAATCCATGTAAGCCATACAGATGTGAATTCTCCTTGTTCCCTACACAAATTGCAGGTGAGGTCACTGGCTCAGTTAGCAATGGGATCATCCAGGTATGGAGATTTAAGACATATCTAAAAGTTGCCATTACCCCAGGATGATATCTGCCTTCCTAGAATCTCTCCTCTGAGCTGCCTTATCTGAAACTTCCTCCTAGCAATGCCCTATGGTTCAGGCCTTTGCTGATCTTTCACCTCATAAATATTCTTGCCTGACCGCTATTTCCAATTGTCTCATTTTTCTTTTCTTTGTCAGGGTAAAATTGATCAACTAATTAGTAATAAGATATTAATGCTTAATAATACATTTGCATTTTTATGAGGAACACTGATGTCTTAACTAAAGGGAGTGTTTAATGATGCACATTTTGCAGTTTTGGCAGGCTGGTAGGTGAAATACATTTGAAACAAGAACCATCTAACTGCTCTCAAATTATGACCTCACCTGATTAAGCACGTGTTGCACAGAGGCAAAAGGGAAAAATAAAGTTATCAAGTTAGGATCTCCTAGAGAATTCTGGTTCTACATAACACATGCTCAATAAAGAAGAGCTTTTTATTCTACTCTTTTCTGGCCAACATGTATAGCAGGCACATATAGCAACTGCTGATATTAGTCATTACTTGTGATAAAAGAGTATATAGCCTTCCCACCACCTCAAAACAATAAGATTTCAGCTTTCTCGAAATCAAGTTTAGAAAAAATACCTGCCTCTGATTCCTATTATTACAGCTCTGCTATGAACAATCTGAGTGCTTAGGGCAATTTTATTATGAAAATTTCTAAGGATTTTCAGAGTAGTTTGGAAAAAAAATATATTTTTTAAATATGAACCATTTTTCAAAGCATAAAAGAATAATTTTCCTATCCTTTTATTTGCCTTCTACTAACACTGAAATCCAAGTGCTCATAAATGCACACAATATTTTATAATCTTAAGAAATACAAATTGCATTCCATTGTGGTTTAATGAAATGAAATTGTCTGAGTTCTCTTCATATTCCCTTGGCTTTGTTTTAGCTTGTTCCATCTTAAGATAGAAATATAGTAAGATAATAATTATCTACTGAATGGTGAAAGGCAGATAACCAGATATAGGGAAAGGCAAACAAAGCAGGTAACAGATCTGTAGAGCAATACGTAATCTCACACTGAACATGGGAATTGTATTGTTGTGCTGTCAAAATGCATTCAGTTCAAACACTATCCTCGGGAACTATCCAACTGAAAATAAAGGCAAATTGGAGTAATTTAATCATCATAAGGCTTCTTTTCATGTATCCTTTTTTGTGGAGTGCAGACAGATAAAAAATATGTTAAAGACTCACCGTGGAGTCATCCCTGAGCATGGTAACTCACACTGATCTCTATCCGCTTTGACATCCTAAAGTATTCCATGCTTGCATTATTTAACTATCCTATAGAGAAATGATTTACAGTATAGTTTCTACATCTCCACAAGGCTTAGGACAGTTCTAAAAATAGAATTATTGTTCAGTCATTTCTTTACTTACATTTCGGTCCTCTGATACTTTTTCTTACAAGTGTTTTTTTTTTTTTTTTTTTTTTCTTAGAGTTATGAAGAAGTCAATGACATTGGGCCACTGGGAAGTTGAAATTTTGATTTATAAAATCAAAGTATATATGTATATTAAAATAAGAGCTAAATAACCTGTTTATTTATCCATTTTCCCTCATCACTTGTTAATTTCTTTCTGCCAAAAAATCAAAATCTTCAATATTCTTTCTCTCAGAAGAAAAGGGAAGAAGTGATACCAGCAAGATAGCTGAGTGAAAGTTTCTGGTGCTCATGTTCCCCCAACAAAACATGATCAAAATAGTGAAAAAACAGCTATTATTTGACTAGAGTGTCTGAGGGATAACAATGGACTGGAGCAAGAGACTGGCAGAGACCTTGTGGAACACAGAGACTCATTATGGCCAAATAGAGAAAGAAGCAAAGCACACTGCTGCTGCCACCCTGTCACCCAGAAGGAATCAGCTTGGAGGCAAGAGCAACTTTCCTGCACAAGGAGAGCAGCAGGCCCCCAGCAGCCCCCACTAAGGCCACGCACTCCTGCAGTTTTCGCTGCTGGAGAATCCTGCAGCTCTCACACAACCTGAACCAAGTTTGCAAGCTGCCAGTTCACATGACTGCTTTGATTCAATGATGGGGCCCACATTGTGCCCCCTCCTTGCCCCCCATTACCCAATATATTGCTGTAAGATGCCTTCTTGAAGCCAGAGCCACTGCTACAGTGTATTCAGCTCCAGGGGCCAGTAAACTCTGTAGCTCCTTAAATTGGAGGCTTTGCTCCTATTACACCATGTTTACAAATGGTGGTGCACCATTCCCAGACCAAGCTGCTATAGCTCACTTGTCCGTGGAAATAAGCTTTCTAGTGGGAAGTTTATCTTTCTCATTCTAGTGGCTGCATAACCATGACCCTGGCCACTTGGAGACTGGGTTTGGCAGAATATCTGTTGCTCTAGTGCCCTGTTCCTAAAGGAGTATCACCTCAGCCAAGCTATTTGTCAAGCAACCTCATGTGTCTGCTGAGCACAGACCATCCCATCACTGCACCCATGAAGGACACAATCTTGATTAGGTGAACCAGCTATGCAAACCTCTGTACTCCAAGCCCCCTCATAGACACAGGCTGTAGCTGAAGAAACTACATGAAGACTACACAACTGCACCATCTAGAACAAAGCCAACACATTCTACCTGACACTCTAGGATACATCTGCAGGTGAAAGTCTTTACCCTGCTTGCCTCCTGCAAAAAAAAAAAAAAAACGCTCTGTAGAATTGGAGGAGTAAATTGTTCTGCCAGATGCACAGATATCAATGTAGGGATACAAAAACCATTAAAAGGCAAGAAAACATGATGCCACCAAAAAAAAAAACAATGCTTTCCCCATAATGACCAAAAATAAATAAAAATTTAAGGATTGCCTGAAAAGGAATTGAAAATAATAAGCTTTAGTAAACTCAGGGAGATACAAGAGAAAAGACATAGACAATTTAACGAAATTAGGAAAATAATTATTGATCTAAGTGAGAAATTCAACAAAGATGTAGATAAGAGTGTTCAGCATCAAAAACTGTAGGTGTTCATGGCATTTGAAACATAAACAAAATTGACAAATCACTAGCTAAATTAAGAAAAAAAGAAAGAAGTCCCAAATACATAAAACCAGTAACAAAAAAGGAGACATTACATATACTATCACACAATGCAAAGCATCATTAAAGTATATTATGAAGAACTATATATATCAACAAATTGGATAGCCTAGAGAAAACAGATAAATTCCTGGACATACACAACATACCAAGATTGAGCTAGGAAAAAATAGAAAACCCAAACAGACCAATAATGAATAACAAGATTAAATTGTTAATAAAAAGTCTTTTAACACTAAAAACTCAAGAACTGATGCCTTCACTGCTTAATTCTGCCAAACTTTTAAAGAAGTTCTCAAACTACTTTTTATTGGAGGGGAAGGAATTCTTCCAAACTCATTCTACATGATCAGCATTACCCAGATACTAAAACAAATACATTCATAACTATAAAAGCAACAAGAAATACAGGATACTACCTCCAGTGAACATAGATACAAAATTTCTCAATGGAATACTAGCAAACTGAATCCAATGACACATCAAAAATATTATATACCATGATCAAGTGAGAGTTTATTCAAGAATGAAGGGATGGTTCAATATAGGTAAATTAATAAATGTGATATATCAAATCTACAGAAAATAAGAAACAAAATGTATCATCTTAATGGACATAAGAAAGTAATTTTATAAAATTCAATGCCCCTTCATCATAAAAACTCCAACAAATTAGGTCTAGAGGAATGTACCTCAACACAATAAAGGCCATATATTACAAACCCACAGACAATATCATACTGACCAGAGAAAAGTTGGTAGCTTTATCCACAAGAATTAGAAAAAGTAAAGGATGCCAAATTTTAAAACTCTTATCAACATACTATTGGAAGTTCTAGGCAGACCAATTAAGCAAGAGAAAGAAATAAAAGGCATTCAAATTGGAAAGAAGAAAGTCAAATTGTCCCTGGTTGCAGATGACATAGTCTTTAGTATTAGGTTATACTAGCCTCATAGAAGGAATTGGGGCATGTTTCCTCTATTTTGTTTTATGTGGAAAAGGTTACATAAGACTGCAAATATCTATGATTTGAATATTTGATAACATTTTCCTATAAAACTATCTGGGCCCAATGGTAAAATTTACAATTACTAATTTATTCTACAAATGTAGAATTATCGAGGTTTTTATTTCTTCTTGAATCAATGTTGGTAAAGTATAGTTGCCTAGAATTTTGTTCATTTCATCTAAGTTTTCAAACCTAGTGCCATAAATACATACATATTTTTCTTATGCTTTTACTATTTGCTATATCTGTAGTTATCTCACTTTTTTATTCTTAAAATTATTTGTGCCTTTTTTCTTCAATAATTTTGCCAACATTTTGTTCATCTTTTCAACCTATTCAAAAACCAGCTTTTAACTTCACTGCTCTATTATTTTTGTGTTTGTTATTTCTTTCCTTCTATCTATTTTTTTGGTTGCATTTACTATATCATCTTTTGTCTATTTACTTTATTACATTTTATATTTTGTTTGATTAATTAAACATTTTAAGGCTATAATGTTTAAGCAAATTATTAGTTTCATTTAGCAAGTTTTTAAAATGTTTTATTAATGGTCAATTCTAATTTTTTTTCTAATTTTCCTTATGGTATCTTCTATGAAACATGAATTACTTATAAATTGGTTTTAAATTTTTTAAATATTCAATTTTTTTAAAAAGTTATCTTTTGGGATTCATTTTAACCTAATTATAACCCGGTCAAAAATGTCTACTATATGAAACTATTTGCTTGACATTTGTTGATCTCCAATTTTGCAAATGTCCCACATGTGCTTGAAAAGTAGGTGTTCTATAGATGTTCAGTATATTTACCTTTCTCAGCATGCTGTTTAAATGTTTTGATACTGGTTTTTGCTGCTTTATTAATTAATAACTAGGAGAACTGTGTTTAAATTTACTATGATAGTGAATTTATCTATTTCTCACTCTAGTTTCACTGCATTTCTGAGGGGTCCTATAATAGACTACTAAATCATTTCACCACAAGAATCATTTATTTCCAGTTAGTGTTCAATAAATGAATACCTGCTATTGGGGGTTGAATTGTGTTCCCCAAAAGACATGTTGAATTCCTAACACCTGTAACTATGAATGTGGTATTGTTTAGAAATAAGGTCTTTGCAGCTGTATTCAACTGCAAGTGAGATCATACTGGATTAGTGTGGGCCCTAAATCAAATAACTTGTGTCCTTATAAGGAGAGTGAGATTTGAAAACATGGAAGAGACATACACAGAAGGCCATGTAACAACAAGGGAAGAGATTGTAATGATGCTGCCACAGCCAAGACATTAAGGATTGCTGGCAACCACTATGATATGGTTTGGCTGTGTCCCCACCCAAATCTCATCTTGAATTGTAGTTCCCATAGTCCCCACCTGTCATGAGAGGGACCTGGTGGGAGGTAATTTAATCACGGGGGCAGTTACCCTCATGACGTTCTCATGACAGTGAGTGAACTCTCATGAGATCTGATGATTTTAATAAGGGGCCTTTATCCCTTTCACTTGGCACTTCTCCTTGCTGCCACCATGTGAAGAAGGACATGTTTACTTCCACTTCTGGCATGATTTTAACTGTCCTGAGGCCTCCCTAGCCATGAGAAACTGTGAGTCAATTAAATCTCTTTCCTTTGTTAATTACCCAGTCTCAGGTACGTCTTTATTAGCAGCATGAAAACGAACTAATACATACCATAATCTAGAAATAGGCAAGGGAAGATTAATATCTAGAGCTTTAAGAGAAAGGAAGGCCTTAAAGACCCCTTAAGTTTGGACTTCTAACCTCCAGAAATGTGAGATAACAATTTTCTTTTGTTTTAATCAAAATCTAAAAAATTAAAAAAGGCAAAACAAGTTTATTGGCTCCTAAACTAGATAAATTGGGAAAATACTCTGAGTAATTGGAAATGTAATCTCCATAGCTCAAGGGGTCAGAACAATTCTGCAATACAGCCTTACTTGCAAATATTTCTGGCCCCACCGAAATGATAGAGCAATAATACTATATAGTCTTGTATTTTCTATTATCCATAATTTTAAAATATCCTGTTAATATGGTATCTGTTATCAGAGAGGAGGCATATACCATTGACAAATGCAATAATAATAATTCATTAATATTATCTTTAAAATAGAAAAAAACTCTTATGGGTAAACAGAAAACTATATTTTAGAAGAAATCTAAATCTTTAAAGAAGAAAAACAAGGTACAAAAGAATAGATAACCTGTTAGTTGTTCATCTTGATATTACCATTATTAAACACTCTGTACAGTACATGCTGAATATCAAATATTGCTGAACAAGTAAATAAATAAATTACTCACATAACGACATTGAACATATTAGACTATTACCCAGGGACTGATAAATTCAACAAGGAAATGATGCTATTGAAGAAGGAATGGAGCTATATCTCTTCAAAATTTTAGCAACTTCACAATTTTATCTAGAACTATAACTTATTTCAAACAATGTTTAAAACAGAGTTTATTGCATTATCTGAGAACTTAATTTGCCCAGCTTTATACCTATAGTTCCTAATATCAAATTTATAGTATGGAACCATTCCAAAATCATTTCTTTGAATTGTTATGCTAAATAGGCAATTGCATATTTTATTTTTTTATGTTCATGGGTTGTTTTCTTGTATTCCAGGAAACATGGCATACAGTAAACAAACATTTTACTATGAAAATGAAAAGATATATTTACTTATATATATTTTATGTATATTAAATATACATATATTTATGTATACACACATACAAAAAACAAAATTGCTAGATAATATGTAATGTATTTTTAATAATGAAAGTTTAATTATGTACACAAATTGAAACATTCCTGTGTTCTTTTGCTTTGATGTATAAATGTATTTAATGCAGCAGAAATCAGTATGTGTGATTTCTTTGCATTCCTCAAAGCATCTGTAGGGCAAACATGAGATGTAGAACTGCAGAACACTGACCTCTAAAAAACACTGTCAGGGTGGCGCCTCTTGTTTTATGGAGATCTTCTCTCACTGAAATATATTACTTATGACAGAATCTATCTTTTAATTTAAAAAATTTTGGATTAAAAAATTGTTGTATTGTTCTATTGCTAGAAGAATTGAGTTCTAAGTTTTACTAGGTAAAGTTGATATAAAGTATGTCATCTAGAAATTCACTAGGTAAAGTCGATATAAGATATGTCATCTAGAAATTTGTCATCTAAAAATATTACTGTACTTGGTTGATGGTAACCTAACTACTCTTTTTCTGAAATTTTTCTCAACTTAAATTACTTTTCCATGCTTCATTTGGTTTAAGCCAATAATTCTTAACCTGAAGTATTTTGCCACCACACCCTTGGAGGTATTTGGCAATGTCTGGAGACGTTTTTAGCTGCCATACTTGGGGAGGGGTGAAATTGACACTTAGTATGTAAAAACCAGGGATAGTGTTAAAATCCTACAATGCACAATATACATGACACCATCCCCCGAAACTCTGATGAAGACTTGTCCAGCCAAAAATGCCATTAGTGCCAAGATTGAGAAATGCTGGTTTAACTTGTTTGCCAAGGTAGTCTCTGCTTTAGGGAGATGTTTTATTGCTGTTCAGTTTATTCATCATTTACCTTCTCATTCAATCATGAAGCAAATATTGTGAGAAAACTCATACTGGGCAGGCACCACATACACACAAACCCCAGAGAGATATGAGATATGTTTCTAGTTTGGTGCGTTGATCATAGTATGTTTTCAGCCTACCATTCTAGCATTTTACTTCAGTCTTTCATGTACCTTCTGTGTTCTAATTTATCATCAATTGTCTACTACACTTTTCTATCCTTTCCCACTACCACACATGTCTTATTCCTATGTGACTTTAATCTCCTACCTGTCACTGCCAGTAATCTATAACTTTTGTATAAAAACCTGTCATGTCAAGAGTATTCTTGAAAGATGGTAGAATTTTCTATCATTTGCCTGTTAGAATAGAAATCTGTCTACCCAACTAGAAAACAATTACACTGGCATATTATGTCTAAGGTAACCATTTTGGAACTGTGGAGGCTAATGAAAGTTCAAGACTTCCAGGGGAAAATTTGGACAATAAATCGCAGAAAATTTCTGTCAATTTCAGCTATAAACAGGGGCAGCTACCTATCCTTTATCATCTCAGCTCTATAGTGAGCAGCTGTGGCACACAGCTGTGCCCTTGTTCCTGCAGCAACTTATACTTAAATTGCAGGAGCTAAGGTGGGAAAGAAAGACTCTGTTCTTCAAATATCAGCAATCTATGCATTTCAAAAAAAGAAGCAGGTCATCATTATCATTACACCTCCTCTCATTGTTGCAAGTACTTTCTCTTCTCTCTGATGTGACATCCAGGGGATTTAAAGGACTGTCATCCTTTCCCCAAGCTCTTCATTTTTCTTATTTTCCCCTTTTGGGAGTCAGACATTAATGACTACTATATTCAAAAGCAACTTATTGTACATGAAAAATCAGAAAGAGAGTGTGTCCACTCTAGGAAATGTGTAGGCTCAGAAAAGACCTAAAAATATTGCAAGTTTATATCTTAGGCTTATCCTTAGCACAGTGACAGCCTACAACAATTTTAAAAATAAACAAAAACAATAACAAAAAAGCAGCAAGGCCTCATGGTAGATATATTAGACAAAGACTTTTGAACAGCTGTCATAAAGATGCTTAAATAATTAAAGGAATACATAGAGAATTTCAAGGAAATTATGTAAGCACAAAATGGAAATGTTGATAAAGAGATAGAAAACTGAAAACAAAATCAAAAGAAAATTCTAGAGTTGAAAAGTTCAATAATTACAATGAATAATTTGCTAGGCAAAAACCAAAGGCAGATTTAAGCAGGCAGATGAAATAATTCACTAACTTAAAAGTAGAAAAATGAAAATTACAGACTTTGAGGAGCAGAAAATAATATTAAATAAAAGTGAACAATGTCTAAGGAACTTGTGGAACACTATCAAGGAGACCATAGACACTATGGAAGTGCTAGAAGAAGAAGAAGAGAAAGAAATGACAGAGAGAATATTTGAAGAAAAAACGGCTGAAAGTTTCCAAATTTTAATGCAAGACATGAACATAAATATCCAAAAAGCACAACAAATTTCAAATAAGATAAACACAAAGATATCTATATTGTAATCAAAGTTTTGAAAAAGAAAGATAAATAAAAATCTTATAAGAAGCAAGTGGGTACTGGCCCATTACAAATGTGGGATTCTCAATAAAATTATCAGATTTCTTATTGAAAACTTTGGATGTCAGAATGCAATGGGCCAATAATACAGTTATCCTTTGCTATCCATGGAAGATTAGTTTCAGGACCTCCCATGGATATCAAAACCTGTAGATGCTTAAATCTCTGATATAAATGGCATTGTATTTGCATATAACCAACGCACATCCTTCCTTGTATTTTAAATTATATTTAGAGTTTTTTAATACCAAATATTATGCAAATGCTTTGGAAATAATTGCTATTTTATATTTTTTTGGAAATAATGATGAGAAAAAAATGTCTGCACATGTTCAGTACAGGTGGAATTTAAAAAAATATTTTATATATGGTTGATTGAATCAATAGATGTATAACCCATGAATATGGAAAACAGACTATATATCCGAAGTGTTAAAAGATTGCTAAAATCCTGCCAACCAAGAGTGTGCTAACCAAGATACTCCAAGATAAAGAAAAGCTGAAAACTTTTGTTTCTACTAGGCCTGTCCAACTCAAGAAGTTCTGGAAGGAGAAATGAAAGGACACAAGACAGTAACTTGAAGTTGCATGAAGAAGTAAAGATCATAAAAAGGTTAAACAGGTGGACAATTATAAAAGATAGTATTATTACAAGTTTGGTTTGTAACTACATCTTGTTTTCTATATAATTTAATTGGCTAAAGTATGTCAAATAATCATTAATTTATTTTGGAGGGCACATAACATTTAAAGATGTAATTTTATGACATCAACAACAGGAAAAGGTATGGATGGACGTGTAAAAGAGCACAGATTTTCTGTTATCAAAGTTAACGTGGCATAAATCCAAATTAATATTAGAATTTCAGTATGTTAATTATAATCACATAGTAACCACACACACACACAAAATAGCTATAGGATACATATAAAAGGTGGTGAGAAATAAATTTAAACATTTCACTGTTAAAAAGGAAACCAAACATAAAAGACAATAATCTAGAAATGAAGCACAAAGAAGCTGCAAAGCATATTAGGAAACAAAGAGCAAAGAGAAAACAAAGAGCAAAGTGATAAGTTATGTTAAGAGTTACGCTCCCATTAGTTACTTCAAATGTTAATGTTTAAATTCTTCAGTAAAACTATAGGAATTCAAAGAATGGATTTAAAAATATGGTTCCATTGTATTCTGTGTACAAGAGACTCACTTTAGATGTAAAACACAATAGATTAACAGTGAAATAATAGGGAAAAAATATGTATTCTATCTAAACAGTAACCAAAAGAGAGTAGGGGTGGCTGTATCAGACAAAATGGAATTTAAATTAAAAACGTTTACAAGACATAAAAGAGGACATTATATTTAATAAAAGTTTCAAAATAGTAGAATTATGTAAAAATATATAAACTTTCATGCATCTAATTAAAGGCCCTCAACATACATCAAGCAAAAATTACAGAACTCAAGGAAGAAATTGATAGTTCTACAATATTATCTGGAAATTACAATACCTCACTCTCAATAACGGATGAAAAAAACAGATGTAAGATCAGTAAAAAAAGAAAGTACTTAACTCATAAACCAACCAGATGTAACAAAGATATACAAAACACTCTAGTCAACAAAAAGAGCATGCACCGTTTGAAGTACACATGGGACATTTCCCAGGATAGACTATATGTTAGGCTGCAAATTGAGTCTCAATAGATTTAGTAAGATAGATATCATACAGAGTATCTTCTCTGACCAAAAGAGCATGAAATTAGAAATCAATACCAGAAATAAAAATCAAAAAATATAAATTTGTATAAATTAAATAACAAAGTCATCAGAAACCAATGGAGTGAAGAAGAAATCACAATGAAAACATTATAAAAAAAAAACTTGGAGATAAATTAAAACAATACAAAAATTTCAAAGTATAGGACACAGTGAAAGCAGAGATAAGGGAAGAATTTATGGATGTAAACATTTTTGTTAAAACAAATCCAAATCAATAATCTGATATTACAACTTAAGGAACTAGAAAAAAAAGAATAAGCTAAAGCCAAGCTAACCGAAAGAAGAATATAACAAAGATTAGAGCAGAGATAAACAAAATACGTAATGGCAAAACAGTAAATAAATCAATGAAATCAAAAGATAGTTCTTGGGTAAGATCCACAAAATTGACAAACCTTTAGCTAGATGAATTAAGACAAAAAGAGAAATTACAAAATTCAGAAATGAAAATATGGACATTACTACCAATCTACAGAAACAAAAAGTATTACTGGAGAATACTATCAATTATTGTACACCATACAAATAGAAAACATATGAAGTGAACAAATTTTTAAAAACACAAAACCTACGAAGATAAATCACGGAAAAATAGAAAATAAGAATAGACCTATAACTGGTAAGAAGATTGAATCTGTAATACAAAATCTTCTGCAAAGAAAAACTCTGGACCTGATGGCTTTCCTGATTAATTCTTCCAAACATTTAAGGAACTGATACTAATCCTTCTCAAACATTTCCAAAAAATTCAAGAGGAAAGAGTTCTTCCTAATGCATCCTATGAAGCAGCACTGCCCTGATACTAAAGCCAAACAAAATAACCAAAAGAAAACTACAAACTCCTTATGAACATTGGTGAAAAACATCCTCAACAAAATACTAGAAAACTAAATTTACCAGGATATTAACAAGATTATACACCAGACCAAGTGGGATTTATCCCTACAAAGCAAAGATGGTTCAACATAGGAAAATTAATGTAATATATCACACCAACAGAATGAAAGGAAAAACAAAACAAAACATTTTTTGTATAAGGCCATTCTTGCATTGTTATAAAAAAAAAGCTTTCTAAAATTGGGTAGTCTATTTAAAAAAAGAGGTTTAATTAGCTCACGGTTTCACAGGATTTACAGGAAGCATAGATCTAGCATCTAATTGGCTTCTAGAGAGGCCTTACAGAGAGTTTTCAATCAAGGTGTAAGGTGAAAGTGAAAACAGGTATGCCACATGTTGAAAGCAAGAGCAAGTGAGAAAGAGAGGTGGTGAGGGAAGGTGCCACACACTTTTAAATGACAAGATCTCATGTAACTGTGGTCAGAGTGAGACCCTGCTTATTGCCAAGGGAATGGCACAAGCCTTTAATGAGAAATCTGACTCTTTGGTCCAAACACCTCCTACCAGGCACCACCTGTAACATTGGGCATTACATTTCTACATAATATTTGGGTGGGGACAAACATCCAAACTATGTCAATGTTAATTTCCATTGCTGCAGCAAAAGTATTTGACAAAATTCAACACACTTTCACGATTAAAAACACTCAAAAACTAGGAATAAAAGGAAATTAACTCTACATAGTAAAAGTCATACATAAAAAACCCACAGTTAGCATCATACCCAATGGTGAAAGACTGAAAGATTTTTCCTTAAGATCTGAAACAAAAAAAGGATGCGAATTTTTGCCACTTTAATTTAATATAGTAATGGAAGAACTAGACAAATCAGGCTAGAAATTAGGCAAGTAAGAAGGAAATTAAGGACTTCTAAATTGGAAAGAAAAGTATAAAATTATCTCTGTTTGCAGGTGATATGATTTTGTATGCAGAAAACTTTTGTATGTAAAGGTTACAAACATACATATAAACTATAAAACTAATAAATTAAACAAAGCAGCAGGATACATGGTCATCATGCAAAAATCAGTTGTGTTTCTACAAACTAAGAGTGAACAATCTGTACAGGAAAATTTGAAAATAATTTTATTTACAACAGCATCTAAAATAATAAAATAGTGTGATTATTGAAAGAGGGGAAAGAGTTGCACAATGACTACTACAAAACATTGCTGAAATAAAGAAGACATAAAATAATGAAAATGCATCCTCTGCTCATGGATTATAAGTTAATGTTGATAAGATAACAATGCTACTTAAAGTAACCTGTAGATTCAGTGCAATTCCTCTCAAAATTCCAATGACATTTTTTACACATGTAGGGAAATCTATTCTAAAATTCGTATGGAATCCCAAGGAATCCTGAAAAGCAAAAAACAATGTTGAAAATAAGAAAACAGATGAGAGATTCACATTTCATCATTTCAAAATTTACTGCAAAGCTATACTAATCAAAACAGTGTGGTAGTGGCATAAAGGTAGACATGTAGACAAATGAAATGGAATAGAGAGCTCAGAAACACCCCCTTGCACATATGGTCAAGTGATTTTTAACATGGCCACCAAGATGGTTTAATGGGTAAAAGACAGTCTGCTCAATAAATATTGCTGAGAAAACTGAACAGCTACATGAAAAAGAATGAAGCTGAACCCTCACTTAACACCATGTACAAAAACTAACTCAAATAGATCAAATACCTACATGTACGACCTAAAACTATAAAACTCCTAGAAGAAAACAAAGGACAAAATCTTAACGATGGTAGATTTGGCAATGATTTCTTGGAAATGACACTAAAGGCATAGGCAACAAAAAGAAAAAGTAAATTAGATTTCAAAAATTTATTAATAAAAATGTACATGAAAAGACAATATGAACAGAGTAAAAAGGCAAGCCATGGGAGAAAATATTCGTAAATGGGAAAAATATTTGCAAATAACATATCTGGTAAAGAATTAACATCCATTATATAGAAAACTTCTAGAACTCAACAACAAAGAAACAAAAATGATTCAACATAAACAAAAGACTTGAATAGGCATTTCTCCAAAAAGATATATAAATGGCTAATAAGCACATGACAAGATGCTCATTATCACTAATTATTAGAGAAATGCAAATCAAAACTATGAGATTTTACTTCACACCTATTAGGATGGTTACTATCGAAACTGAAAATAACAAATGTTGGCAAGGATATGAAGAAACTAGAACCTTTGTGCACTGTTGATGAGAATGTAAAATCATGCAGCCACTGTGGAAAGCAGTATAGTGAGTCAACAAAAACTTAAAATCATAATTAGCATATGATTCAGAAATTCTGCTTCTGAGTACTTATCCAAAATAATTGAAGGCCAGGCTTCAAAAAGATGTTTGTATGCCCATAGTTATAGCAGCATTATTTTAACAGCTAAAATTTTGAAGCAACCCATACATTCATTAATGAATGAATGGAAAAGCCAAATGTGGTATATATACGTACAATGGATTATTACTCATCATTAGAAATGAAGGAAATTTTGAAATATGTTCACCATGGATGCACCTGTAGAATATTATGATAAGCAAAATAAGCCAATCACAAAAAGGAAAAATTTTTTATGATTCCACTTATATGAGGTACTTAAGGTAGTCTAAATCAAAAAGACAAAAAATAGAATGGCAGTTGCCTGTGGCTAGGCGGTGGGGGGAAGAGCGGTTTAGTGGGTATAGAGATTCAGTTTTATAAGATAAAAAATGATGATGGTGATAATTGTCCTCTATTATGAATAACACTGAACTGTACACTTAAAAATAATTAAAATGATAAGTTTAAATAAAATGTCTTTTATTACAATTTTAAAAACTGGAAAAAAAGAAAAACTTTGTCCATGGCCTTGATTACTGCTTATTTTGCACAGCTCTAGCATTTATGGCTTCTAGTATGCATTTATTAATTCTCTGGTATTTTTTTATGCATGTGAATTTTATCTCACCAATTACAAACTTCTGGAAACAGCAGCTAAATCTTTATGAGATTTTGCAACCTTTAGATTAACTGACATTTTGCTTAGAATAAATTAGTGGTTTTATTAATTTCATAAAAATACTGATACCTATAATTTATGGTGAATTTATGTTTTACAAAATTACGAACTGTGCTAAAATGTTATATACACTATCCTATTTAATCATTATAACAATAGTGTGAGAAACTATTCATACATATACTCATTTAACAGTTGGGAAAACTGAACCACAGAGAGATTCATTTTTTTCAGTATGTTATAGCTAACTCAGCTCTGTTCAATTACAAAGTCAAAATTTTAGCCCACTATGCTGCATTTAATAACAGCAATAGCAATAATAGCTATTATGATAGGCTGATAATTGACTCTAATGTTACCAGGTCCCAATCTCTGGAACCTAAAAATGCTACCTTATTTAGAGAAAGAATCTATGCATGGGTGTTATGTAACGGATCTTGAGATTGAGAGATCATACTGAGTTATAAGGTGTGCACTAAAGTAATCCCAAGTGTCTATGTAAGAGAAAGGTAAAAGGAGACTTGACCAACAGAAAGATTAGGCAACATGACTACAGAGGAACCTTTGAGATCATGTAGGCAAAAGCCATGAAATGCCAGCATCTACCAAAAGTAGGGGAGGGAAAGGAAGGATTTTCCTCTACAACCTACAGAGTAAGTGTGGCATTGTTGATGCCATGATTTTGGACTAGTGATACTGATTTCATAGTTCTGTCTTCTAGAACAGTTAGGAAATAAATTTCTGTTGTCATAAGCTACTAATGTTGTGGTTTTTTTTTTATAGCAGCCACAGAAGATGAATACTAATGGTATCAGTTAAGTCTCTTAATATCACTGTCCATCAATATCACAAGAATGCCTAAGAATCAAAAGCAAAGGAAGCAAATTCTCATGTGATCTGAGAAAATCAGTATAATTTGTGGATTTTTGTTGTTGTGGTTATCATTACATTCTTGTAATTTCAAAAGTTAGACATGTCTCCTAAATATATAAGTTTACATTTTTATCCATTAATGTTTAATTTTTCCTTTCTACCTCCCAAACCGTTCAACATTACGTAGCAGACTATTCATGCTTCTTCTACATTGGACCTTTAAGTAGTACTTCTTTTTATGCATCTTATTTTTGTCAAAGTTTTATAATATTTGCTTTGATTCTATTATACTAATTTATCATATGAGTTACACTCAGTTTTAAAATTGTAGTGAAATCAAAAATTAACATATTTATTGAGCACAAACTGTAAGCAAGAGACTGTGCAACTACCCATTGTAAACCAGGTACGCATGGGCTTTTCCCCTAAGAATCATACAATTTATCTGGGGAAATGCAGGATAAGCATAAAGGAAGACTTATTTGAGGTATACTTCAAGACCTCTAGAGAACACACTATATGATGATTAGCATATTATTTATACAGGCAACAATTAGAGTAACATTTAGAGGAAGGGAAGATCACTGTAGCAAACTGTATCTCCTCTGAGCTTTCCCTCAACTAGAAATCTAAATAGTCTGTCTTCTAACTGTAATATCCCCAAATGTCTTGATAATTATAATTCTATGACTGCTTTGATACATGTTTATGCCCACCAATTCTGAGAAGTAGTTGGTTTCCATAAGTGTTCTTACTCTGAAGTCATTTGGTACATGGCCCAAGCTGTCCCAGAACTCAGCCCTTCTTTAAATAATTGTCTACCCAAGTCCAATTCAGGACTTGGACACACTTTTTCCCATACCCCTTATACCCAATACAGTCACATAACTTAAAGAAGTCTCTCAAAAACTGAAAATTTTATGTAATTAAATGATGGCAACAAATCTTATCAGTAATAGCACAGAACAATTTGGTGACCCATTTGTGTTCCATAGAGAATTAAAAGTTGCAAATCCTCCTCGCAAAAGCTGAGTCTTGCTGATAAAGGGGGATTCATTAAGAATTCTTTAGCCAAGTTCATAATGGAAGCCATTCAGAGGTACAGCTTAAGAGAAAAAGGTTTTGACAGACAGGCCAGCATCTTAAGGGGGAAAAAAAATCCTATCTGTAGCAAAACAATGGAAGAGGAGCTACAGTTCAGTGAAATCTTCAAGAAACCAGATACAATTTCAATAGCATTTTTCTGAATAGGAATCGGTGGTCTCTCACATTGGTGTTTACACCATCGTTTAGGTATGAAAGCCACCTTCCTGAGGTAGCCACGCGAAGGAGAAATAAGAGATGGCAGAAGCCCGGCGAAGCACAAAGGAGCAACAGGAAATCCTTTTACTAAAGAATAAAAACACTCAATTGACTCTGTAAAAGAGAGAGGAGTGGCAAGTAAGTAGAAAGGGCAGGATATGGATGGCTATGCGGTGAAAATATTCAAATGATTACCATCCATCACAAATATACCTTGTTCCTTTATCTCTCTTGGTTTTTTGTTGTTGCATTAATTGTGACCAATACTGTTTTGCACCCTTTCCAACCCAGGGTGCAATTCTTTGCCTGATTGCTCCTATGTGATGTAAAAGAGTTTTTATAGCCATCAGATTTATGTCTTGTCTTCCCCATTAAATTGTTACATTCTTAAGGCAAGACATCATTCATTCATCCATTTAAAACAACATATTAAAGCATGACCGTCTGTCAAAATTATACAAAAAAAGATTAATAAGGCACTCAGAGATCACATGGTTTACTGGACAAGAAGGAAAGAAAAACTAATAATTTTCATACGATATTGTCTAATATAATAATTGAGAGGTTTTCTTGTTTTATTTTTTATGCCTGTCTCTATGTATTACTACTTAATTAAAATTTTTTGTCTATTCATTCTTATTTTATGAGATGCAAATCTCAGATCAAGAGAAAGACTGAAAACTTAGAATACAAAAGGGAATAGATTTTGTTATAAAATGAGAAAAGAAGATAAAATAAGTGGGAAAAAATTGATATGGAAGGTTTTTTGTGTATAACTCAGGTATGATTGAGCCATCACAAAATACACGTATTCAAAGTATACAATATGTTTCATTTCAATAAAGGTATACACCTGTGAAACCATCACTGCAATAAAAACCATGAACATATTCATCACTCCAAAAGTTTCTTTTCACCCTTTGTAGTTCCTCCCTTTTTACCATTTCCAGACAATCATTGATCTGGTTTTTTTTTGTTTTTTTTTTTTGCGTTTACTAGATCTCTTTTCTTCTTCCTCCCCTTCTTCCCTTTTTCTTCTCCTTCTTCTCATTCTCTGCCTCCTTCTCCTTCTTTTCATCCTCCTCCTTCTCCCACTTTTTCTCCTCCTCCTCCCCCCCTTCCTCCTCCTTTTCCTCCTCCTCCTTCTTCTTCATCCTCTTCTTCCTCTTCTCCTCTCCTCTTCCTCCTTCTTCCTCTTCTCCTCCCTCCTCCTTCTTTCTTATTCCTCATTTCCATGTTTGTCAATTCTATATATTCTTTTGTAAATTGTCTGTTCATATATTGTGCCCATTAAAAAATATGTCGTTTCTTATTTATGTGCTTTAAGAGTTATTTACATATTTAAGAAAGAAGTTCATTATCAGATATATGTTTTGCAAATATTGTTTTCCCAGTTGGTGGCTTGTCCTTTTATTATATTAACAGTATCTTTAATGGGAAGAAGATGTTAATGTTGATGAAGCCCAGTATATAACTTTATAAACAGATCATGCTGTTAAATTTTTACCTAAGAAATCTTTGTCTAGACTATATTTGTGGCCAGGCACAGTGGCTCATGCCTGGAATCCCAGCACTTTGGGAGGCTGAGACAGGCAGATCACTTGGGGTGAGAAGTTTGAGACTACCTGGCCAACATTGCAAAACCTCATCTCTACTGAAAATACAAAAAATTAGTTGAGCGTGATGGCACATGCCTTTAATCCCAGCTACGTGGGTCCCTGAGGCAGGAGAATTGCTTCAACCCAGGAGGTAGAAGTTGCAGTGAGCTGAGATTGTGCCACTGCACTCCAGCCTGGGTGACAGAGCAAGATTCCATCTCAAAAACTAAATAAATAATAAATAAACAAAATAAAGTTGCAAAAATTTTCTCCTGTTTCCTTCATCATGTTTCTTAATGGTAAGTCTAGGATCCATTTTGAGATAGTTTTTATATATGGATTCAAGATTTATCTGTTTTTTTTTTTTTGCTTTCTTTTATGTGCATAGGTATAAAAAAAGTTTCAGCAATATTTGTAGAAAGGCACTCCTCTCTGCATTGAATTAACATAGTATCTTCATCAAAATTCAGTTGTTCATGCCATTGAACTGTATACTTAAAAACAATTGAAATAATAAATTTTATGTTATGTATATTTTATAAAAACGAAAGAAATCATCAAGCTATAAACTTAATGAAAAGTCAGTTTTACTGACATGACTCTCTATATTCCCACACTGCAATAGTTTGATAACTCTACCTTTAAAATAAGTTGTATGATTAGGTAATGTTAGGCCTCAAACTATGTACTTTTTCAAAGTCTCAAAATATGGCTATTCTAGATCTTTTGCATTTTTATATGAATTTAAGAACCATTATGATAATGTCTACAAAGAAGCCAGCTGAGATTTTGATTGGGATTACACTGAATCTATAATTTGGCAGTAACTGACATATTAACAATACACAGGCCAGGGGCAGTGGCTCATGCCTGTAATCCCAGCAGTTTGGGAGGCTGAAGTGGGAGGATGACCTGAGCTCAGCAGTTTGAGACCAGCCTGGCCAACATGGCAAAACCCTATTTTTGCTAAAAATACAAAAATCAACCAGGCATGGTGACACATCCCTGTAATCCCAGCTACTCAGGAGGCTGAGGCAGGAGAATTACTTGAACCCAGGAGGCAGAGATTGCAGTGAGCCGAGATCATGCCACTGCACTCCAGCCTGGATGACAGAGTAAGACTCCATCTCAAAATAAATAAATAAAAATACACAGTCTTCTGCAATCGTCTTACGTGTGGGACAAAGTATCTGTCTCTATTTATTTAGTTCTTAAATTTATTGCCTCAATATTTTACAATTTCAGTAGACAGGTTTTTCACATCTCTTGTCAGATTTATAACTAAATATTTCATTTTTATACTATTATAAATCTTAGTTTTCAAATTTTAAGTTGCAATTGTTTACATTAACACATAGAAATATAATTTATTTTGATAAATTGATTAATCTTCTATTCTGTAATCTTGCTTAAGTGGCTTACTAGCTTTGTAACTTCTTTTGTAGATCTCACCCAACTTTGTATAGACAATTATGTTTTCTGTCAATAAAGACAGTTTTACTTTCCTGTTTCCAATCTGAATGCCTTTTATTTTCTTCATTGCACTGATTAGAAGCTTTAGGAAAATGTTGGACAGAATTGGTGAGGGCCGACATCTTCGACATGTTCTGACCTTAGGGGAAAATATTCAGCTTTTCACCCATTACGTGTGATATTAACTATGTGTTTTTTTGTATATATTATATTTAAAGTTGAGGAAGTTCCCTCTATCCCTGACTTGCCAAGAGTTTTTAACAAGAATGGATATTGGACTTTGTAAAATACATTTTCTATGTCATATGTTTTTTAGTCTATTTATATAATGAATTTCATGTTATATCAATCCTGCATTCCTGGAATAAATGCTACCTGGTCATGACATATTTTAAGTCATATATATTTTGTGATAGAATGTATTAGTCTGTTTTCCTATTGCTGAAAAGAACTCCCTAAGACTGAATATTTTGTAAAGAAAAGAGGTTTAATTGGCTTATGGTTCCACAGGCTGTACAGAAAATATGCCTGAGGAGGCTCCAGGAAACTTACCATCATGGTAGAAGAGGAAGAGAAAGGAGGCATACCTTATATGGCCAAAGAAGAAAGAAGAGAGTGAAGCAGGAGATGTTGCACAGTTTTAAACAACCAGATCTCGTGAGAGCTCACTCACTATCACAAGAACAGAAAAGGGGAAATCTGCCCCTATGACCCAATTACCTCCTACCAGGCCCTTCCTACAACATTGGAGATTATAATTCAACATGACATTTGGATGGAGACACAAACTGCATAATTTGACTTATCAAATTTTATTTAGAATGCAGATTTATGAGATAACTGAATGTTTTATTTCTTTTCTTTTAGTGTAATTGCCTGGTTTTGTTAGCAGATAATGCTTATTTCATAGAGGTAAGTGGAAAAGATTTCCTCCTTTCAGTTTTCTGGAAGAGTCTGGGTAGAATGCATATTATTTATTCCTTAAATGTTTGGTACAATTCAACAGTGAAGCCAGTGGAGTTATATCTTTAAGTTCTGCTTAAGACGGAGTAAAAATCAGTACCTCTATGTTTTACACACTAATCACTTTTTCTGTCTAATCTGCCTTTAATTCTACCCAGGGTATTTTTTATTTTAGTCATTGTGGTTGTCATTGGTTAAACTCTCATTTGGGTCACTTTCATATATATATCTTTCATGCTTCTGATTAACTTTTTGTACATATGGATAAGAGTTATAAGAACTGTTTTAACAATCTTTGATAATTTTAAGATCTCTATCACATCATGGTCAGTTTCAATTGATTTATTATTCTCCTCAATATAGAAAATGTTTCCTTGCTTCTATTCATACCTAGTATACTTTAATTATATGTCCAACATTCTAAATTTTACCTGGTTAAATGCTGTATTTTTTATATTCTTAAAAATATTTTTGGGCTTTGTTCTGATATGCACTTAATTTATTTAGAAAGACTTTGGTGCTTGTAGGCTTGAATAACTTCATCATTTGTTAGTCAGGTCTAGAATTGTGCTCAGTCTACAGTAGTTATTTCCCACTACTAAGGAAAAATCTGTAATGTCCCATGACCTATGATTTTTTTTTTCTAGTCAGTCCTATGGGAATAAAGATACTATTCCAAGATGTGATTGAATGCTAGGTGGTGTTTCTTCTAATTCTTTCAGTAGGCTTTTGCTATAGTTTCAGATAGTTTCCTCATGATGTTGCAATTATTAGTACCCTGCTAAGCACCTTAGAATAACCCTGTATAGCTCTCCAGCATGCGCTCTTTGCATAGTATCTCCTCCCTGGTACCCTGTCCTGTGAATTCCAGCTGCCATGGTCTCCTTGGAATTTTAACTCCATCTCCTCAAGTGAGTTTATCCACCAGTATCTGCCTGGATGCCTTGTAGCCCAAAAATTCTTATGGCAGTAAGCTAGAGAAATCATACAACTCATTTGTTTGTTTTCTATCTCTCAGCGATAACTGTTTTGCTACCTAAAATTCAGTGTCTTGAAAACATATAAAATAGCCTTTATCATCTTTATATTTGTAGCTTCAGAAGGGAGGACAAATCTGTCCCTGTTACTCCATAATGGGTAGAAGCAGGAATCTAAAACAATTAGCACAAATATTGAAGTAACTCAGAAAACAGTTTAAGTGGAAAAAAAAAAAAACCAGCAGATTTAAATTTCAGAGGAAATAACTAGGCTAAGTTGTTTATGAATTTTTTGGATTCATAAAGATGAGAAAGAAGAGAAGATCTGTGATAAGAATATTTTAATACAATTATTATTATTTATGGTATGACATTGCTTACTACGTGAGTTCTGAACTTTTTTTGTACGTTTTATACACTGATATTATATTCAGGAGTTGAAACATGAACTCTCACTGATGCAGGAAAATAAATAGTATAACTGCTTTATCCAGTTTGCCAACAAATAAATGATGTAATTAAAATAAAGAAATATAAACTACTAAGCATTGTTTATTGCATATTTGAAGTACTTTGTTGGATATTCTTCATTGCATCCTTTGAACTTATTTTCTACTCTTTGTACTCCTCAGTGTTCAGGGAAGTTAATCTGTATCGAATGGATCGACTACTCATATTCTCTAGTTTCTGGCTGCTTTTGGGCAATGGGAGGAACCAGCAAAAATATCAGAATAGGAGAGGACAGAGTGAAGTATTCGCGTCCCAGTTTCCTTCTTGTATTCCCACAGGTGCCTAATAAGAGATTTCTTTTCCACAGGGCACAAAATGCTCTTTCTGGTGTACTACTATTGTAAAAATTGAATAACTCCCTCTTCATAAACACATTTGTTCTCTTCACTAGTGCCTTAAGCTTAAGGCTATTAATGGCTGCTGTTGGTAGCTGTTGGGAGCTTTGCTATCTCTTGTCATTTTTTCTTAATTCTCACATCAATTAAAAATTATATTTCAAACTAAATATTCTTCAATTACCCTTCTTTGTATGCTCTCTGTTTTCTGAAGGAAACTGACTAGAAAAAGGTATTTTTTTTTAAGAAACAAAGACTCACTCTGTCACCCAGGCTGGTATGCAGTGGCCCAATCTTAGCTCATGCAGTCTTAACTTCCTGGGCTCAGGGAATCCCCCTGCCTCAGCCTCCTGAGTAGCTAGAACTACAAACATGTGCCACCACACCCAGCAAAATGATTTATTTATTTAAAGATGGGATCTCATTATATTGCCCAGGATTATCTCGAACTCTTGCCTCAAGTGATCCTTCTACCTCAGCCTCCCAAACCACATGGGTTACAAGCATGAACCACTGTACCTGGCCAACTAATCTTGAGTAATGTTTTTTGTTTGAATCCATTGTTTGTCAGATTTAAGGTTATCAATAAAACATATTTCAGACTGGATACTTAATGGGACTTTTATAACGTATTGTATCAGTGTAAAATCCTGATTTTGACAACAGCATACTTATAAAAAATGTTATTACTGGAGAAAGTGATGAGAAATTACACAGAAACCCTCTGTATTATTTTTGAAATATAAAAACTTGGCTGGGTGTGGTGGCTCATGCCTGTAATCCTAGGACTTTGGAAGGCAGAAGTGTGCCGATTGCCTGAGCTCAGGAGTTCGAAACCAGCCTAGGCAACTGGCAAAACCCCCTCTGTACTAAAAATTACCAAAAATTAGCTGGGTGTGGTGGCGCATGCCTGTAGTCCCAGCTACTCAGGAGGCTGAGGTAGGAGAATTGCTTGAACTCAGGAGGTAGAGGTTGCAGTGAGCCAAGATCACACCACTGCACTCCAGCTAAGCAACAGAGAGAGACTCTGTCCCAAAACAAACAAACATAAAAAAAAACTTTTAAAAGTAGTGAAAAAATATATACTGTCTTAATACATTTGATTTTATTAAATTTACAGATTTAAAAGCAAAATAAATAAATCTACAGCTGTTTCTTGATACTTATAGATACCACTATGGTTTGAATATTTTTGTCCCCCAAAATTCATATGTTTAAATCCTAACCCTCAAGGTGATGATATTAGGAGGTGGAGCCTTTTGGGAGAGACATAGGTCAAGAGGGTGGATCCCTGACCCATGGGATTAGTGGCCTTATAAAAGAGGCCTCATACTGCAGCCTTGCACCTTCCACAACAGGAGGGCACAGCTAGAAGGTATCATCTATGAGAAATGGGTCCTCACCAGACACGTAATCTCCCAGCACTTTGATTTCAGACTTACTGGCCTTCAGAACTGTATGACATACATTTCTGTTGTTTAGAAGTTAGCAATGTTATGTTCCTTTTATATAAAAGCTCAAAAAGATTCAGACACACTTTTACTTTTATTCAGGAATAGTTTGATAAGCCCAATAAAAGATTCTAAAAGTAAAAAACAAGTGCTTTCCTCATGACTAAAATGTTGCAATCTTATTAATTTAAGAATGTAACAGTATACAGTTTTTCCTATCTTTATTAGATTCATATATGATTCCTATTTCCATTAAAAAAATTCCTGGCTCTACATGCTTACATATGTATATTATAGTAAAGTATCTATCTCCTGCTATCCATCAAGGCTCAACTTAATGGCTACCTTTATTACGATTTCTGGACCAGAACACCACACATTTCCTATTTGAATGGATTCAGCTTAGGTTAGAGTCATCTGTGGTTAAAAAGAATCATCTGCTTTGCTTGTGTGTTTTGTAGACAGTGGAAGGCTATTGAGAGAAAAAAATATTATACCTTTTACTTCTTCTGTAGAACAGCTCTGGGCTTCATTTGAAGTGAATTCAATTCAATTTCTGAATGGAGTATAAGCCTGTGCAGGGTTATAAAACCTGATTCTTATTTCAATTCTTCTACTAAATAACTGTGTGATCTTGGGTAACTCATTTTCAGACTTTTCTACAAAATGAACTCATTAAATCAGATTATCTCCAAGGTCTCTTTTAGTTCTGCAATGGTATAATTTTAGCCATAAATATTAGGTAATAACAGAAAAGCAGAATTATATAGCATCCACTGTATATTAAACTTCTTTCTTTGTCTGAAATCCTCAAAGAGTATTCATCAGTATACTCCAAGCTGAAACCTCATGGTTTTTACTTGAAATATTTACAAGTTTATTATAGACAAATAACCCCAACTTGGTAAGCTTATTTGAAACTCTGGCAACTACTAGCAGCTAAACCCCTTGGGTTTGCAAAATTGGGCAGTAAATTGTATGACAAGGGGTTTTCTTCTGAGATTTCCTATGTTTGCTGCTTCTGGCAGGTTGGAATTAGAGTGAGAAAAGCCAGTTTTGTGATACCTTGTTACTGCCACTCCCAGGTGGAGTTCAGAAGTGTAGACACAATGACAAAAGTGATGAAAACATCATAACAACAAAAGAAGAATTTAATCAGATTTCATCGGCTCTCTAAAAGCTTGCAGGCCCAGCTCCACTGTTGCCTATATTTATTTGTATATTGCATTTGTAAAATGAACTTTCTCCTTGGGGAAAAAGAGAGAGTTATGTAATTACCAGTTGGAATTGACTAGCTCTGTACCAGAGTAGCAAAATAACATCTTGGATTTTAAGTGGATGCAAAATGTAATATTAAAAGCAGGTAACATCAACATCTTTTTGTTAAAATCCTGAAATGTTAGATATCAAAATTACCTATAACCCTTATTTATCCTTCAGCCATGCTCATTAGTGTAAATTTTGCCTTGTTTCTCCCAATTTACTCCTTTCCAGATTTCCTAAGCTAAATCCATCTGTAGCTCTATTCAAAGCCTCATCGTGATTCCCTGACCAGGCAAAGCAAAAGTAATTTGTTTCCAGAGCAGTGGTCTTATGTCCCAGGGATTACCATCATCTTATTTCAAATATTTATTCCTAGGTGATGCCATATCTTTGTCTTTATCCTGACAAAAGCCAAATATAAGGTTTTTCCACTAATCTTTATATGCCTATCATTCATGGTCATAGTATTTTTCCCCCAAGAACTGATGCCGAACTCTGAATCTTACTGCCAACCATTCTGGCCATGAGATGGTCTTCTCAAAGTGAACTGTCTTCAGCTTGCCGTTCTAAATATTACTAGCATTAATCCCCTGCCTGTGTGCTTGTCCATGTGAGGAACCTACTCTGCCACACACATTTGGATCTAAACTGAAGTGTGGTTCAGGTGATAAATTTAACCCCCATTTCTTTCCTTTGCTGAATGATAGGTTTTGTTCCAAATTCTTATGAATACTCCTTTTCTTCACTGCCTTTCCTGTCGTGGTTCTCACATTCATTGTGCTTTGGACACAAGAAAGAAATTATAATTCCATCTGTCATGACCCTATTATGGTGTATTTCTTCTGGAAAATCATTTTCTGTGGTTATAGCTATCTCAGTCACTGAATTTATGCAAGTATAAATACTAAGTTTAGTATTTTTTATTACATAGATTGTACTCTGGTACATGTTTGTATATTTTCCAATCAAAATTACAAACTTTTGAGAGCTGGGGTTATGTTTTCCATCTTTTCCATCAACTACTATATTATAGCATGCCATTAGCGCTCAGTAAAAAGTCCCAGTGTGACGTTTAGACATGAAACAATTGAATGATCTAATATAAGTTATAGATTTTATTTAGAATATATATTGCTGTGTATTTATCTTCAGTTCAGTTCAACAAATATTTATTGAGTAACTAACACAGTGTCTTACACATAGTAAACCTTCAATAAACATTTAGGCATAAAATATTAGCAACTTATCCGAACAGTGAATAGAACCCTAGCAGGAGAGGAGGAGATAAATAACTTCTAAGATATTTTCTGGTTTGTTAATTCTAGTTTTTACACTTTGGTTTTAGAGTGAATTGCATTAAAATATTGCACAAGCTCATTTGACCAACTGATACAGAATTCTGTTGCAAAAATTGGCACTTCATTGAATTTGAGATCATCACAGATATTATGTAGTGGATAATCTGGTTTGGTGAGGCTCACGTTGTCTTTGGCCACATTTTTTAAATTTACTGATGGGGCATTTCTTAGGTGAATCTTCAGGAAATGGTTTTAATGAATCCAAATGTTAAGGCATTTTATAGAATCCCATGGTGAAGTAGGTGTTGAGAAAATGGCAGTTATTTCATCACGCACAACATGAGCATCACAAAGCAAAATGTTGGCACTAATCAGAAGCCCTTAAAAAAAGATAAACTGACAGCAAATATCCAACAAATGAGGATCTACATAATCAGCCACTAAGGAAATTCAAACTAAAATCACAGTAAGATATCACTACACACTTATTAGGTTAGAAAAAGTAAAAAAAAAAAATAGCAATATCAAATACTGTACAGAATGTGGAGGAACAGGAACACTGCTAACATGAATGTAAAATGGTAGAGTCCGTCTGCCAGATTATTTTTTAAAAAGTTAAGTTATATTTATGTGATCAGTTTTACCCGTAAGTATTTACAAAAGAGAAAGAATAACATATGTTCACAGAAAAACCCATTTATAAATGTTTATGGAAGCTTTATTCATAATTACCAAGGATGAAGACAACAGACCAGAGGTTACCAGGGAGCAGGTTAGAGAGAGGTTGACTACAAAGACAGCATGAGGAAATCTTTGGTTTGATGGAACTGTTAAATATCCTAACTTGAATGGTATTTTCAAGACAATGTATTTGTGAAAACTCAGAAATATATACTAAAAAGCCTGGATATTATAAGGTGTATTTTTTTTTTTTAATATGAGGTGACCACTTTGAACTCTGCTACGATTGTGGGAGTGCATCAGTGGAGCCTAAGTGACTCGACCGCAATCTTTAGAACTAGAGACGGTTAAGTGCAAACTGAAGTACAGCCTCGAAAAGCTCGTTTAAACATGTTATATCAGTCTTTAAGAAGGAAGGATTGGTGTGCAGCAGAATTATCTCTCTGTTTTGTGGGTCAAAACGGTAACTACTGGGGGATTAGAAGCAGAAAAGATCTTAAGTTTTTCTTGTGTCAGGCATGTAATACACAGAATTTCTTACTTTAGGTATCCTCTTAGGGTCTTTGAACTAAATTTTTCTGCAGTGTTTCCTTCTTCCAGAAACAGTTCTAAACTAATAAATGCAGAAGGGCTGTCTCACCCTATTTAGATACATATTTACTAGATGACTTGTTTTGCTTCATTAATAATATTTGGTGATTGGTATTATTATCCCCATTTTGCAGATGAGGAACCTGAGTTTCAGATGAATTTATTAACTTATCTCAAGGACCCAACCCTTAGGTATCATGGACTTACAGAAAATAGAAGTTACATAAGTTAAGCTATCATATTCTCATTTGAGGAAATATTTGATTTATAGACTTATTATATACAACTATGTATTGAGTATATAATTTATAATTATTTATAATTCTTATTTACAATAATAGCAAAGAAAATGATAAAAATTAAATTACCCATAATCACATCAATGTTATGTTGATATCCTTTTCCTTCCTCTTTGTACACCTTAACCCATGTTCTAATAATTGATATATTTAAATATTTTACTGTATTATAAACACTCTTTACAGTTTGCTTTCGTTACTTACCAAGAAATTATAGGCACTTTTTAAAAAAATTTGAAGCCATCCGGTTTAAACTTATTGATAGTCGACATTCTAAGCTAAAAGGATACAGTAATAAAAGATACAGTTCTTATCCACAAAGGGTTTATGGTCTAGTGAAAAAAACAGTGAATTCATATGCATAATATAGTGGGAAGTGTGCTATGATGGATGAATTCTTGATGGTACTGCATAATCCAGAATAGTGCATAAACGCATAGAGGGATGTTTGTATTTGGGCTATACAGGAAGAAGCAGTTCAGAAAGGAGATTAAGGAGGTGTGGTCACAGAGGTAGAAAATAATAGAGAGAATTTTATATCATTTAATGTTTGATATAATTTAATCAATTTGAGGTAGTAGTATGTGCTTGGCCATTTTTATTAGACATTGTTTATAACCAATTTTAACTGTTATAAATAATGTTGCAATAAATGCTTTTGTGCATATAGCTTTTATCTTATTTTGAATTATCTTCTTACAATGTATTCCCAAGTGTGAAATTACTAGAAAGGGTACACATACACACACACACACACACACACACACACACCATTTTTTATTCCAGCTTTTGTTATATAACCCCAAATTGCTTTTAAAAAGGCTGATATCTATTTACAGTGTCATAAGTAATATATGACTACATTAGTTCTGCCAATATTCTCTAGCTTTGTGTAATCTTAAACTTCTTTAAATTTTGCTAATCTAATAGTTACAGAAAAATGGAAGTAATTTCTGGAAGATGAAATATTTGGCCAAAAAAAAATGGATGAGGGGAGGAACACAACACACTTAGGGCACAGTGATGAGTATGATGTGACAGAAAAATGCTCAAAATGAAGCACTTTAATCACACAAATCATAAAATTTTAGAGCATAATTTTGTGATTTGAAACAAGAA
This sequence comes from Cacajao melanocephalus, assembly GCA_963573385.1. Taxonomy (NCBI): domain Eukaryota; kingdom Metazoa; phylum Chordata; class Mammalia; order Primates; family Pitheciidae; genus Cacajao; species Cacajao melanocephalus. Next base: position 139,950 of record CAUYLG010055351.1, on the reverse strand, counting down.
GTCAGCTATGATAGACCAATATTCTTTAATGGAGTTTCAGATTTATGCATTGGATCTTGACAAGATCCAGCCTTCAGGAAAAAATCTCCACTAGTGTATTTTATTTTCACATATATTTATGGACATTATACAGCATCCTACTGCTGACCCAAGTCTCTGCTCTTCTATATTCATTTATCTCTTGGTAACATGGCAGTTCTTTCTGATGAGCCATGGACTTAATGGGAGAACTTGGAATGAGATTTTTTTTTTTTTTTTACTAGAGTGAGTCCTACCAAGTCCTTAGTCACTTAGAAGTGTCAGTGAGAAGGGACTCTGACAGGCAGCTCTGTCAATGTGAACAGAGAGTTTTAGATCAAGCCCAAGAACATTACTGTCAAAAATTACAACCTCAGCGTTGACATAAATGTTGACAGCACCATTTTCACTGATAGTGGTATCAGAGTAGATTATGATTCACAAAGCACTGTCCAACAAGCAATGATTTAGATGAAATGCTCCTAAATAAGTAAAGAGAGAGGAAAGGGAGAAGCAAAATATGAAGACTGCAGGTTACAAAATTTTATCAAGGCAGCATCATGCCGTGACAATATACATCTCTCCTTCCTGGTAATGAGGGTTTGTCTGCAACTTTACATAAAGAGAAACATGAAAATGGAAATTCCGACTCTTCTCTAAGTCTAGCCTACCTGCTAATTCAGCCCTGTTGTACACACATTTCTGTAAAATATTTGAAAGAATGATGATGGTGTATAATTACAGAGCCAATAACTAACTTTCCTGTGTGCCAGCAAAATGTTTTAGAAATCAGAACCATGTAGACAAACAAAAAGACATTTGGCAAATAAATGTATATAAGATTGAGACACAACACAGAAATACCATTAATCTACCAAAGCTCACCTCAACTTTCCCCAGTACTGTGGATAACCCCTGTTTCACTAATATCTCTGATATTGTTACACTCAAAGATATCCTATTAAGCAGCACAGTGTATCTTCAATTTCAGAATTACTTCCATGCAATGTTCTGACCCAATTTAAATTGTAAATACTTTTCTACTTTTTTTTTCCTCACAGCACTGAGCCAAGATTTGGGCAGGTAGGTGGTAGGAGATACATTGAAATATGTGAATTAAGAGCAATTACCTTGTGGAAACCACGAAATACCTATGAAATATTCAAATACAGTCATGTGTTACTTAAAGACGAGGATATTTCATGAAACAAATGTGTCATTACCCAAATTTATCATTGTGCAAACATCATAAAGTGTACTTACATAAACCTAGATGGTATGGCCTACTATACAGAAAGGCTATTGCTCCTAGGCAACAAACCTGTACAGCATGTTACTATACTGAATACTTTAAGCAATTTTAACACAATGGTAAATATTTGTGGAAGCATGTCTAAACACAGAAAATGTAGAGCAAAAAATATGGCATCAAAGATGAACAATGGTACACCTGTTTAGGGCACATACCATGAATGGAACTTGTAGGACTGGAAGTTGCTCTGGGTGAGTCACTGAGTAAGTGGTGAGTGAATCTGAAGGTCAAGAAGATTATTGGACACTAGAGTAGACATTGTCAACACTGTACACTTAGACTACACTTAATCTATTTTTTAAATATTCAATAATAAATTAACATTAGCTTACTCTAATATCTTTAACTTATACACTTATTTTTTGACTTTTGACTCCTGTAATAACATTTAGCTTTGAAGTACAAACACACTGTACAGTTGTACAAAAATATTTTCTTTCTTTACATCCAAATCCTACATGTCTTTTTATATTTTTAAACATTTTTATTTTGTTTTACATTATAATGTTTTTATCATGAACTAAGACATCAAAAAACATATTAGCCTGGGAAAAGGTTTACAAGGTCAAAATAAAAACTACTACTGTCTTCCACCACCATATCTTGTTCCACTAGAAAGTCTTTAGAGGCAGTAAACAGGCATGAAGCTATCCTCCACTACAGTAATAACACCTTCTGGAATACCTCCTGAAGGATATGCATCAGGCTGTTTTACAGTCAACTTCTTTTTAAGAAGCCGAAGGAGTACACACTAAAATAATGATAAAAACCATAGTATGATAAATACATAAACTAGTAATATAGTTGCTTTTAATTAGGTGGTTGCAAAAGTAATTGCGTTTTTTGCCTTGAAAGTCATATAATACTTATCATTATCAAGTGTTATGTACTGCACATAATTATATGAGCTAGACTTTTATATAACTGGCAGTGCTGTAGATTTGTTTATACCAGCATTACCATAAACACTTTATTAATGAGTTGAGCTCAGACCTTACCTTGACTATAACAGCATTAGATTATAGGAATTTCTCAGCTCCACTATAGTCTTATGGGACTACTCTTGTACATGTGGTCGGTATCTGACCGAAATGTTATATAGCACATCACTTTAACTTGTGCAAATATATTTTCCATTATCTTTCCTTTCAGAAAAGAAAAATCACTTCCACTAAATATTTACACAAAACAAATTATTTGAGAAATTATTGAATGATTCATAAATTATGTCTCTCAGCTTTTTGGGCAAATTATCTAAAATGAAAAATGAAGTTAAATTAATCTACATCAAAAAAATTTGTCTAGAGTCAGTTTAAATCTCAAATGCTTACTACTGCTTCTAAATGCTACTGTAAATATTGGAATGACATTCTGGAGACCATGTGGTTTTAGCCCACAGTAGCACCTTATGCTACATTACAATAACGTATATATTTGTGATTATCACTCTTTGATATTAAAATTTTCAGTAAAGGAAATGAATTTTATGCATCATTGTGTTCTTCAACATCTGAGTATGATAGCTAGGATATGAGGTCCCGCATAATACATATTTTAATAATCAACACACTAATGGATCAATATATCAATGTTGTGTCCTTAATCATAATAGGAAAATCATAATAGGGGGCAAGAAAATAAATATGGGTTGGGAGACTGGGCAACTGATAGAGACAGGTCTGTTATGAGGATTATTTACAAGAAAACATTATTTTACCTATGATTATCACAAAGTCAAACATTGAGTATAAATTTTTGTATACATTTTCCAGCAACTGGCCATGGAACATGGTGACCTTATATCCAATGACAAACTGAAAATGCTATTGAGGAGTAAAATTTCCTTTTAGTTTATTTCTCAAACTTAGGCTTAATTAATATTTACATTAATTTCCCAAGAAGAGGAAAATAAATCCATTTTGCAAAATGCAACTTTTGTCTTAGTAATTCAGATTCCTGGGGGACAGCTGCCATGTTAAATCTCTAGTCTGAGATTTCCTCTGGCCTATGGAGAGGGTGCAGAGCAGAAATTGAGTGAGATGGAAGTTTGGCCATCACAGGTATAGGTATTGGGGTATAAGGTGCTCATAGTGTGCCCAGAGGGTGAGTTAAGTCAACTGGCAGAGATAATATAACCACAGGAAGGCCACACTAAGGCCACACTTACTTCCAACCCAGATAAAGACACCTTGAAACTCTCCTTCTCCAAAGCTTTGTTCCATCTCAGCAGTACCTAACAAGGTTATAAATAATTCTGTGCTGGGGATTCCAGAATGGCTAGTTTGTCATCATCATCTGAAGTTCTTTTCTTTAATATCTGTAATCCCAGGCCCAGTGGCTCACATCTGTAATCCCAGCAATTTGGGTGGCTGAGATGGCAGGATCACCTGAGGTCAGGAGTTCAAGACCTGCCTGGCCAACATGATAAAACCCCATCTCTATTAAAAATACAAAAATTAGCCAGGTGTGGTGGCATGTGCCTGTAATCTCAACTACTCAGAAGACTGAGGCAGAAGAATCACTAGTACTTGGTAGGTGGAGGTTGCAGTGAACCAAGATGGTACCACTGCACTCTAGCCTGGGTGACAGAGTGAGACTTCATCTCAAAAAACAAAACAAAGCAAAACAAAACAAAAAAAAACCACAACTCTGTGTGTGTGTGTGCGTGTGTGTGTGTGTGTGTATACACATATATACATATTATTACTATTGGTATTCTTAATTATATAATTAATGATACGCCATCATTATTATTACTATTTTATCATCATTAGTTTCTAAGTCAATGTAATAAATTCTAAAGAGGAGAACTAAATGCTCGTTGGACACAAACAGCTAAGGAATAGTATTCAGCATTTTTATGAGGTGAAAAATATGAGAGAGAATAAAGATAAAAGAGAAGATGTGAGGGAGTTAAAGGACTTCACTAATGCTATATTTGTCCATTTATAAAATGGATTTAGGTTCAGTTCTTTTACACAAAATAATTTTCTCATTATTTAAGAGTTTGACTTCTTTTCATGTAAAAGTTTAAAAGTTAAAAAATAAAGTGGACATAAATCAGCTTAATAATTGGTAATTTCCCATTAATATACTCTCTATAAGCATCCTTACAGGGACAATTTAGCAAAACTATTTTACCACTTATTGAGATGATTAAAAATAATCTGATTATAAATCCAATAATTTAGACTAGTCCTATTTAAGCCAGGAAAGAATAGAATCTATTCTTCTTTTATATTCTTTCTCTTCTTCCTTTTCTCTTTCTCAAACTATATAAAATTTCTAAAGCAAATTCAAAATAAAATTGGAAATTGGTGTTTGAAGCAGTGTTCTCTCTTCCTAAGTTTCCATTCACACATTTATCTAACATTTATTAAAAATGATGTTGTTTAACATTATTTTAAAACCTTCACAACCACAACAAATGTATCTATGTTGGACTCAAATTTAAAACAAAGAAACAGAGTCACATGATGTGCTCATTGCTATATGGCTGGCAAGGATTATTACTTACCAGAAATATAAATTAATAAGATTTTGCAGCCATAGTAGAACCAAGAGACTGTAATTCTAGAACAGCCATTTTTTGAAGTAGTCATTACTGTGTGTCCTCACAGTTTATGCTGACTTTCTGTATCGTCCCCACCCTCATGTTGAAAGAGTTCTAGCTCTAGGCAATTATATGTAATTCCCTACATTCCCTTTCACATATTTTAAATGAAAAGTTTTCATATTCAGGAATAGAACATTTACAGAAAAGTACACTAAATAAAATATTCATCAGTGAATTTCTTCATTGTGGTTGTAGTTTGAATAACTCTGATTACTAATGTAATTGAGCATCTTTGGCCATTTTGTTATAGTTTTTGTGAAATGCATGTTTAATTATCTTGCCTACTTTTCTTTTGGTTGATTTCTCCTTATTGATGTGTAGGAGTATATTATATATTCAGATATGAGCCCTTTGTGGCTAAAGCATTTCAAATAATCTTTTTTTCATTTGGTGATTTGCCTTTTTGTTCTCTTAATGATGTCTTCTGATACACACAAAAAAATTCTCTGTTGATTTAGTCCAACATATCAATCTTTCTTTTTTGTCCTGTTTAAAAAGTCTTTGCCTATACCAAAGTCTTAGAGATTTTTCTCCAATATTATCTTCCGAGAGATTAATTATTTTATTTCTCATTAAAATGGAAAATCAATGTGGAATTGATTTTTAAGTATGGGGAAAAGTAAATGTCATGACGATTTTTTTCATATGATATCTAATTATTCTAGGACCAATTAATGGAAATATTATACTTTCCCATTGTTTTAAAGTATCATCTTTTTCCTGACTTTGGTTTGCTAAGTCTGTCAAGCTATCTACTCTATTGCTCTCTCTTCATCTCATATTGTGCCAGTACTGCATACTCCTAATTAATGTAATCTTACAATTATTCTTGATATTGGTAGAGCAAGTTTTCTCACTTTATTATTCTTCTCAAAAGTATATCCATAATTCTTTCTCCTCTGTATTTTCATATACATTTTAGAACTGTATATAACATAAATTGCACATGGTAATATAGACACAGAAAAATTATTGGAATATTTACTTAGATTTAAATTTTTTGAATGTTTGAAGACTTGGTTATTGTTACTGAAAAGAGAATTTGTTCTATAGTTGTTGAAAAAAGTGTTATAAATCTTCAGTATACTAATTGTGTTCTTCAAAATTTCTGCATTTTAATAATTTGTCTATTAGTAACTGCATGGAATTGTTACTAATTCTAGAATTTTTGCTGTAATTTTTGCTTATGATGATAAAAATGCTGTAATTTTTGCTTCTTATTTTCTAGGGTATATTATCCGTTAACAATTTTCACATGTTAATATTTTATCCTAGTATATATGGTTATACTTGATTATGTATCAGAAATTTTATTTACAAAATTATTTAGAAAAATAACTTGGGATCAAGAAATATGTCCGTTTCTTCTAGAGAAAATCATTGTATGTTTCTGACAGATACGTGCTAGCAGCAGCACCCAGGAATAACGTGAATAACAAAGAGTCTCATGAATTAAAGTAATTAGAAACTGCAGTCAGGGGTTGTTGCTCAGAAAAATAAAACAAAACAAATAAATAAACAATGTAATTACTCACCACCACAACAGTAATAAAACCTCAGCATGTTAATTTACTAATTCATAAGGTAAATATACTTCATCAAACCATAAAAGTTCATCTGATAATCAACATTCAGAAGCAAAAACATTTGTAAAATTCTGACAGTTAGGAATCTCAGATAATAAATACTACTTCCAGGCCTTCTCATTCTAAAAGAAAGACAAGAACTCTACAGACCAATTTAAATCCATTTTTTTAAACAAGATTGCTGACTTGGAACAGGGGATGCAAGTCTCCTCAGAAAGATCAAAGTTTCTAGTGAATGAATGAATGTATTTCAAATAAAAATCTGATAGAAGAGAGCCAGGACCTGTCTGAGAATCCACAGGAAGATGCTGGGATGCAGAAAAGGAAAGCAGCAAGAGTCTTGCAGAGATAGACCCTTGAGAAACTCACAGCCCCATGGGAGTGCTTCTCTGCTACCCTCATCCCTGCAACAATTTGCTGACTGTCAAACTGATGGGGAGCTCCTCTACCCTAGTGACCCTAAGCAATGCTCTTTGTGGTAATTTGAAAACTTCCTGGCAACAGAAAAATGGTGGCCAGCTCATGCAGGTATGCCTATACTCCTGCCAGGTCAGAACTGAGATGGAAAGCACCATACTGGTTGTACACTCATCCTATTATGAGCCGCTGCCCTGCCTGGGGAATCTCAGGCCTTGAGTCAACATACCAACAGACACTGCTCACCATATCCCACAACCCACTCTGACTTTGACAAGAGTAAGGGGCCAGTGGATCCCAGGGGAGCTCAGAACTCCTGGAGAGCTAACCCTCAGTGTGGACTACCCCTATGGGTGGGAAGAGTGTACCCGCCTGATCCCCTTTGGAATAATTGCTTAAGGAAGCAGCACTCGTGGGCCAAAACTGATTTGGAGAAGCGGTCATCTTCTGTCTCCTGTCCACTTTGTGGGCACACCAAAGCCATTCCTTGCCTGGGGCCAACATGCATGCACTTACATGAAGTGTTTCTTGTGCTTTTCATGACAGTTCTACCGCCATTGAAAGCAAGCCTGTGCTGCTTGGGCTTACATAAAGGGTAGGGCCCAAATCCTCCTCCCTACACAGAGTGGCAGTGTCCCAGCAGAAGAGAGCAGACTAGACATCTGCAACAAAATTGTCTGCTCTGTACTCAGGGAAGAGGGTCTGCCCTGAGCTGATTTTGGTAGTAGTCACCAGATAGGTAGGGATATCCGTGATCCAGAGTCACGCTGAAGCCTGGAGCAAAAGGACAAAGTCAATGAACTAAAAATCAATGAGCCCTGTGACAGGGGCATGAGAAGAAAGATGATATTCCTGTTTCTAAGGATGAGGAGCTGTTATAAATCCAACCCCTCCTTCTTTCTCTGAAACTTCAGAGCACCTCCACATGATCACCCCACCACAATACCCTCATCAAGGCTGGTGCTGCCACTCATCATCAGCCTTCCTCAGAGTAAGCTAGCTCTTACCCTTAAGTGACAATTACTAGACTTGATCCAGGACTGCACCACTAAACCTCATGCCGAAGGGGCATAGTGCTAGTGTACAATATAAGCTTCCTGAGACCTCCAGGCCCTCAGCCCTGCAGGAAATAGTGTGTTGGCTCATACATCCAATATATCACTACAACAGGCAGCACCTGAGAAAGCCAGTACACAGAAGTTAGCCACAACCAAGGAACCCATACAGAGCCTTGGCCCTCAGAGAGTGCCCTGAAGTAAAGCCAAATGAATATATACAACATACACCACAGTCGTGCCCTCTCATCTATGCCCAAGACATCAACAACTATCATCAATATCTATATCTATACATCTATCTATATCTATCCATATACCTACCCACCTATTCTAAAATTCATATCCAGTTTTCTAAATAAGAAATGTATGTGAACTTTGAACTCATAAAACCTTGCCACTCACTCCATATGACTTATTTCAGTAACTTAATACCATTGAACCTTGGAGTTATTGCTATCATTATATATTTTATATAGTTACACTATTATTTTAGGTGATTAAAAACATATATCTAAAGATCTTTGCAAAACAAAAAATACCTAGTAGCTTGTATGAAGTGTCTTGTAATCAATGATGGCTATTTTACCTTTCTTAATATCCTTCATCTATAGCGGTGAACTATTCTTTTTATTTCTCCCTTCGTATTTCTTTCTGTTAGTGAAGTACACTATCATTTACCAAATTTCTCAGGATAGAAACCTGATACCTGACTTTGCCCTCTCTTTTTTACCTATCTCCCTCATTCAGTGGTTACTAAATTTTACTGATATTACTTCAGAATTATATCTGGAATTTAAGTACCATTACACGTTTGTTCTTCTATTGTTTTAATGTGAGATAGTCTCTATTTGTCACCTGTATCTCCAAGCCTCCAGTCTCTTTCCATTCAATCCATTGTTCACACTACTAAGAGTTTTGACCTAACATGCCAACCCTCTGTGCTTTACAGGTATCTTACAATATCCAAAGCAAAATATATATGATACTTTAAAATTACCTCCAGCTTTGTGTGTGGGGGAGGGGTGGGGTGAGGGCTATGTTTCACACCACAACTCATATCCCTCATGCCTGATGAAAATGTATTTATATTTCTGAAGAGAGTATTAAAACAGTGCAAAAGAAAGAGATAAGGGTAATAGTGTTGGTAGAGCTAGAGCCATAGAAGAGAAGTTGACTGACAGAAACTGAGCCATATAAGAGGCAACAAGTTCCACAGTCATAGTGATGCAGGGAAGAAACTAGGAGTAAAATATTCTAAGGTCACTCTTCTGTCCTGTAATCTGCTGCTAGTGCTGCTCATTGCTGGAACCCAATCTATGCCAATACAACAAGGGAGTCAAGGAGATGATCAATCAACAATGAATAGGATATAAAAAGGAGGTGGAGAGGAAGTTAGTAGTAGAGGATAACCAGAAGTTAAACTTCTGTTTTAGGTGGACACTATCTCCATCTTCTAAGGCTGTCTGCTATACAAGCATCCTTAAAATGATTATTATTTCCATTTTTCTTCTCATTACCCAAAAACTGGAGTGAATAATTTAATGAAAAAAATGAGCAAAAGACCTGACTAGACTTTCTCAAAAAAGGATATAGAAATAGACAAGTATATGAAAAAATGCTCAACCTTACTAATAACAGGGAAATGCAAATCAAAACTACAGTGAGATATTATCTCATCCCAATTAGAATGACTACTATCAAAAAGACAAAAAATAACAAATGCTGGTGTGACTATTGGGGAAATGTGGACCCTTGGACACTGTTGGAAAAATTTAAATTAGTACAATTATTATGAAAAACAGTACGGAGGTTTCTCAAAAAATAGAACTACCATATGATCCAGCAATACCATTGCTGGATGTTTATCCAAAGGAAGTGAAATAAGTATGTCAGAAAGATATCCTCACTCCCATGATTACTGCAGCACTATCCATAATATCCAAAATGGAGAATCAACCTAAGTGTATATGAATAAATGATGGATAAAGAAATGTGATATATAGACAGAATAGAATACTGTATAGTCATGAAAAAGAATGAAATCCTGTTATTTTTGGCAAAATAGATGGACATGAAGGACAATATATTAAGTAACAGAAGCCAGGCACAGAAAGACAAATACTGGGTAATCTCACTCTAGATCTCTAAAGAAGTCAGTCTCATAAAAGTGGAGTAGAATGGTGGTAACCAGAGGCTGAGGAGTAAGAAGTAAGGGATAGGAAGAGGTTGGTTAATGGATACAAACTGTGGCTGGACAGGAGGAATAAGTTCTTGTGTTCTATTGAAAGGTAGGGTGACTATGGTTAAAAATATTGTATATTTCAAAATAGCTAGAAGAGAAGATTTTAGATGTTCATATAACAAAGAAATGAGAAATGTATGAGGTAATGGAAGTGCCTAATACCATAATTTGACTTTTACATATTATATACATGTATTGAAACATCACAGTGTATCCCATAAAAATGTATAATTATTTGATTTCAACTAAAAACAAAATTCAAAAAATTTATTTCAGCTTATTTAAATTTCTAGATAATTGAACTCTGGTTAAATGGGTTTGCATTTGTTTGAACTGAGCACATACTGTTTTATATGCACTTAGAGAGCAATTAAGATAATTCTGCCTGCTCTTCATTTCACCATCCCTCCATCTCCAACTTATTTTTTATTATTTGTTCATCAGAGAATCTTATAATTCAGAAGAGCTGATTCAGAAGAAAAATTTTCATAATTAAAAATTGGCTGAATATCCACACATGCCTCTTAGGTAGAACGATGAACTGGCAATCTTTCTTAGCTTTTTATGTGCAAAGAACTTCAGCAGTATTCCAAATGTGGCTTTCTGGTTCTTGTCTAACCAAAGCATACACAAGAAAGGAAAATGATATAAAGCTTCTTTTTTTCCCACTGTGATTTTTATTCTTGGTCATCATATTTCTCTTCCATACCATTCTATACTTTAAACATTTCTGTCAAATTAACTTCCGAAATTAGAATAGACGATGTCCTAGAACAACCTCAAGAGGTACAATGTTTCACAGGTTATTGTCTTTAATTTCAATTTCTAATTAATGAAATCCATCATGGTGATTCATATTACTTTACTGTTTTGGCTTATCTTATCCACTTTTCTTGTTTTCACTGCTCTATGGCATTTATTGAAGAAGACGTAAACAAAATTGGAGGTGGCGGCAGGAAGAGAGGTAAGGAATGAGATAAAATAGTATTTCTAAGGAGACGCCCCAAGCCATTCTGCTTTCATCCAGTGAACATGACTACACCAATTGCATCACAAATGGGGTCACCAGTCTCCATCCTTTAACTGAAATAACACAGAAATCTTTTTACTTCTGTATGTTTTGTTTAACATAAGTCTCCACACATTGTTTCACTTTAGAATTTCCACTGTTGTCCATCTTTGTTTTCTCTGGTCTCCCAAATAGAATTAATTTTACAAAATTGCATAAATGGTAGATGTCTCCATAGGGAAAATATACCAAAGAACAAGCAATCAACATGTTAAAATAGATCACCTCAGAGACACAAAACAATCCTGCATAAGTCAGCATAGCCTCTCATAAAATTCAAGACTGACTCAGCACACATGGGTAGTCATTAGTTCTCCAAAGCATCATTCTATTTCCTTTATGACTTAGCAGCCAGATTTTAAGAAGTCCATAATCAGAGGAATCAAACTGGCTTCTTAATTACTGAGATCACAAAAAGTGTTGATGGCCCCATTAGGAATAAATGAAGCCTTGACATATAAACTCATGCAATTGGGCTATTTGATACTGAAGCTTCCTTTCCTGAATTTGGTGACTCAAACAAAAATTATCCTTACAATAGTTATCATTAAATTATTATTTATACAATTCTATCTTGTCATCTAGGAACACACAGATGCTCTGTGATTTAATGGGAAAATATGGTTGTCTTTTTTTAAAACTCTTTCTCAAAAGTCAGATGATATTAGTGGAATTTAATATAAATATACCAACAAAAATCCTTTTGAAAGTATGGCCTTCATTTAAGAAACTTCACACTATATATATGAAAAGAAGTTTTATAATTACAAGGCAATGTAAATTAGTGTTTGAATATATCAACACTTATTCTTTCATTATCTTTTCAGCCTATAATCCAGAATTAATCAAAATCTCACCTTCTCCATTATGCTTTATAGTCTTTCAAAACCACTGAAATATTTGAATTTACATAACTGGCCCCTGCCCTTACCACTTGCTTATCTTGAAAATGAAATATGAAGTCATTTTGTTCAATTTTTTTTTGCATAACATAAATTTTATTTCCTTAGCTGCACTCTAGGCTTGCTAAGGCCAGTGAAGAATTCTCCTAATATTCTCCCGAGTACTGTGAGGACACATAATAAATTATTGTCTTTTAAAATATTTTCTTTCAGCTGAAAATTTAAAAAAATAATAAAATAAAACAACTAGTCACTTATATTCACAAAGCAGCAGCTAACTTCTTAGGTTTTCATAAAATAATGTTTAATAACAATTTGATAAAGCTATAAAATATAAAACTTGGATTTGAAGATAAACCTCTTTATTATCATCTCATATTTATTGTTAATATACAAGGTTTCTCTTGTAGTATTACAACTGTTGGTTTAAGTTAGCTATTTTTGTCTATGAATCATCTTTTTAAAGTTTTGTTACCTGCTATCCTTGTCTTCTAGGAGCCCAGAATTGTGGAAAAAAATATATATATATAAATTGTATATATATAAGTAATACATATATATAAATTATATATATATGTTATATATGTATATAAATTATATATTTTTTTTATTCTTTAAATTATCTATATTTTAAAGACATTCTTTATTCAAAGCATTCTTACTCAGGTGTCAACAATGAATAACATGAAAATAAAGCTCTTCTGCTTGAATAAGGAGTTGGTCCCAAGAACCTTGTTTGGCTTCCCAGTCTCCTCTAAGGACTGTGGATGGAATATTACCAAATTTTAAAATGGCTGCTCTGAGTCATGCAAGGGCTAAACAAATTGGTTACCTGAGAATAGCCCATTGAAACAAAGAAGTTTCTGGCTTCCTTTTTTTTTTTTTTTTTTGAGACAGAGTCTCACTCTGTTGCCCAGACTGGAGTGCAGTGGTGTGATCTCAGTTCACTGCAACCTCCACCTCCCTAGTTCAGGCAATTCCTCCTGCCTCAGCCTCCCGAATAGTTGGGACTACAGGCATACACCACCATACCTGGCTAATTTTTATAATTTTAGTAGAGACGAGATTTTACCATGTTGGCCAGGATGGTCTCTATCTCTTGACCTCCTGGTCTGCCAACTTCAGCCTCCCAAAGTGCTGGAATTTACAGGCATAAGCCACCGCACCTGGCCCTGGCTTCCATTTTTATATTCCCCACGCTTGCTGGCTTATGTTATTATTCAAAGTGACAATTCTGGCATTTTTTGACTAGCTTGATTCTACTGTTTCTCCACTATTCCTTCACTCCTTTTCTCTTCTAGTCCTTGACATGTCTGTTTTTAAGCCTTACCCACTCCTGCCCCAACACATGTATATTCATGAGAACTAGCACACACAGATTCACAAAAACACCAGTGAGCAGGAATTCATCATTGTTACACACCAATCAGCTGGATCATTGTGCCTATGATTGTAATTTAGTTGTTTGTAAAGGAAACCAAACTACATAAGCAGATTTCTTTGCAATCCGTTAATTTCAGCTGTTTCAACCACAGAATCATGTCAACCTCTGAAAACCCATTGCTAGGTCATCTGTCTACAGTGGTCAATTTTGTAATTCACTCCAACAGCAAAAGCTGAAAATGGCCATAATCACATCATACTGGAAAGCAAATGAGCACTGAGCATTCACGATGATGGGACTAGACTGAATGCATTTGATACTAAAAGAGCTGGCTACCAGTTGGAAGCAAAAGCTAAGAATGCCAGTATGTTGTTTTTTATGCACAACTCTAAGTAAGACTTCACTGAATCGGCAGGTTTAGTATGATATTGATACAAACTAGGAAAAACAATAGCACTAATAAATAATATTTACGTGAAATGGCCAAGAAATAATGCGCTAGAAATGACTCAATTTGTCATCACCGAAACATGTTTAATTATTTACATATAACTTCATTCCTTACCTTAGTAAACATATTATATTGAATATATTTACAGTAACTTTTTAGAATTGAATGTCATCATTGTGAATTCAATCTAGCAAATCAGTAAAATTAAGCCTTAGTACTTCTAGTAAGGGCAGCAAAGTAGACACATGAACACTCCCATAGAAAAAAATTATAAAAATTATGATGAAATATAAAATTATTAAAGGCATTGTACAACATTCAAAGCAGAGGAAAAGGAAAGGAGATTCAACTCACAAAAAATTGGAAATGAAAGGGAACGACCTAAAAGTTTATGTCTTTATGGTTTAAGGATGTTGTTCACCTTTCAGATTGACTTTGGTGGCACTGGATACTTTAAGGAGTAAAATGATATTCGCCACAGCCTCAAAATTATCTCTCCCAAATATGTATGAATTACTATAGTGTTTTAACATATGTCTTCAGATTTTTAAATACTCCCTTTTTTCCAAATGTGGAGCTTAATCCAGCTTAACACCCCCCGAGTGTGGGCTGAAGGTGGTGATCCATTTACTACAAATTGTGTATACAAAGGGAAAAATTAGTAATTTTACAGTGGATAGAACTTACAGATATCACTTCAACCAAGTTTGAAAGTTAGTATCACCATCTACAAATCATGATGACACCTTGTTCCCACTGATATGATGTGATGAAAAGGAAAATTCAATTATGTCATATTCTTTCAAAAAAATCCATATCCTCTGTGAATCATGATAAAGCATCAGACAAACAAAAAATGGGAAACATTCTACAAAATACTTGACTAATACTCTTTGAAGGTGTCAAGGTCATAAAAATAGGACAGATGGAGGAACTCTCACAGATTGGAGGCGTCTACAAAGTCAGAGCAACTAAATGCAATTTAGTATTGTGGATATTCCAGGATTGATTATCTAAGGATTGAAAAATCTGTGAAATCCAAATAAAGCCTGTAGTAAAATAACAGCATTGTGCCAGTGTTAATTTCTTAGGCTTGTCATTGTTCTTTGGTTATGTTAACATTAGGAGAGGCTGGGTAAAGGTATATGATGAACCTCTGTACTATTTTTGCAACTTTTCTGTGAGTCTAAGATTTCAAAATGAAAGGCTAAAATAAACAAACAAACAAACAAACCATAATATCCTCTCTTACCTCCATCATACACTGTGAATTAGCCAAAAACCCGTACTATTACTAATTTCTCACCTGTAGGTAACCAGAACAGAGTCTGTTATTTCTGGTTCCACATCTGTAAGGCGAGCTGCTGCTATGTCCAGTATATGAAAGCCCTGAGATGTGTTATTGATGTGATATTAGATGGGATTTTTATATAGCTTCACAGACAGGCTAACACTCTGATTAGCATCAAAACAGGACAAGATTGTTAAATTCACAAAGGAACAGTGAAATGCATGCCTGATTTGTGGTAGGCCAATATATCACTAAGCCAGGGTGATAAAGAATATGGAGAGGACAGATGAAGTTAAGTCAACCTAAAGGAAGGTCCAAATAAAAATGACAGAATGCTTCCTTATGTCCTGGGTGGCTGTGCTCCCTCATTATCATCTTTATGTCATGGAGCCCAAGGCTATTTTCCCTGGACTCAGGGAGGCTCCCACCTTGACATGACTGAAAGAGTAAATGTATCTGCATTTGAAATTACGGTCGCTGAAAAGGTAAACTCTTTTTGGGATACAGGTTGTCTCTAAGGCAAATAGTCGCAAGAAAGATAAACTCTTTTTAACCAATATAATAGTCAAATAAACATATTCATTCTAAAGAATTACACATACATGTATTGGCATAAAAAGAAAATGCTCTTAAAAAGAAGATAGAGTGATAGAGTAATTGAGGCAGATGCAGGCAAATAAAAATACTTAGTTAAAGAAAATGTATAATTTGGTATTTGTTGAAAAACAAAAGTAAATCCTAACCACAGAATACTTAAATTTGATATGCTCATGAAAGTGATTAAGTCCCATTTATGTTATAGATGTTTCTGTATCATAAAAGGATATAAAGGAGAGATAAAATACGTTCCAGGCTAGCTGGTTTGAGAGATGAAAATTGCTGGTCGTGACTTCCCTTAGATCTTGCAATCAGTAAATTATGGAGCAAGTTCTATCGTTCTTGGTTCCCTAACTTAGATCATACTACATAATCTTAGCCTAACTTTTTCGTTAAAATGCAGTAAAAAATGATTCTTAATGAGTACAACAAAGTACCATTTGTGCTTTCCCACTGTGTATTTTTGGTATGGAAATTATTATTTCTAGAGTTTTCAAAAAGGATATGTTCTTTTAAGCAAATATTCTGCCTTACAAACACATTTTTCAAAATGCCCTTGTTCAAGATAAAGTATGGTTCAGCCCATGCCTAGCTTAGCACACTGTCTAAATAAGTGCAGTCTAAACTACTGAACTTTATTTTAATAAGAAGAAAAGGAGAAAAGAAGAAAAAAGGGGGAAAATGAAGGAAAAGAGAGAGGAAGAATGAGAGGGATCCCCAAAAAGTGGGGGGGGGTGCGGGAGCAGAGGAGGGAAGAAGGAAGGAAAGAGGTATACAAATGAGGTAGGTAGTCTGGGTTCTTAAAAGAACACTGCATGTTATATACACATAGAGAAAGATATATTTCCAAGCCACAAAAATCTACTCCCCAGCAAGAATAAGATAATGGAAAACAAATTACATCCTTAAATAGTAACTGTGCCTTCTTATAGAGTCCTAATATATACAATGTTTGATATGTACTTTAGATAATGATTCTCATTTGAGAGATGAAGAAACAGAGAGAAACAATTTTGGGGCTTAAATTAATAGAACTTGTTAACATAAGATCGCCATTTAATATATTTTCCATGATAACAATGAGTTACAATACTAGAATTTAAATAATGTTAAGGGCCTCAAAGATTCAGTTGTTTATTTTTTTCTCAATTTATGTTTATTATGTATATTTAAGGTATATAACTTTTTTTTTTTTATAAATACACATAGCAGAATAATTACCACAGGTAAGCACTTAATATATCCATCAACTTTCATACTTATCTCTTTTGCATGTGTGTGGTAAGCACATCTAAAATATTTTCTTTTAGTAAGTTACCAGTATGCAATACAATATAATTAACTACAGTCCTTCTGCAGTACATGAGATAATCCTACATAACTGCAAGCTTCCATATTTTGACCAACATCTTTCCATTTCCTCCCAATCTTTGCCTCTTGTATCTACTGTTCTACTCTTTGTTTTTTGGATTCAACTTTCTTAGATTCCTATATAAGTGAGGTCATAGAGTATTTTTAGTCCTCTATCTTTCTTTCAATTAGCTACTTTTTTTGTAGTTATTTCTATAACTTTACAATATAATTTGAAACAAGGAAGTATGATGCCTCCTATTTTGTTTTTCTTTCTCATCCATATTGTTGCAAATTATAGCAACTCCATTTTTAAGGCAGAATGATATTTGGTTGCATACCTATACCACAATTTCTTTATCTATGAATCTATCAATAGACATTTAGATTGTTTCCATATCTTGGCTATTGAGAAGAATGCTGCAGTGAAGATTTGAGTGAAGATATTTCCATGAGATGCTGATTTCATTTCCTTTGGATATATACCCCAAAGAAGGACTCCTAGATATCAAGACAGTTATATTTGTAATTTTTTTCAGGAACCTCCATGCTGTTTTATATAATGGATACAGTAATTTATATTCCCATCAACAATATATTAAAGATCTCCTTTTCTCCACACCCCAGCCAATATTTATTTTCTAATGTTTTGATAATATCTCTCTTAGGTGTGAGGTGGTATCTGTTTGTGGTTTTGGTTTGCATTTCCTGGATAATTAGTAATATTGAGCATCTTTTCATATATCTGTTTGCCATTTACATATCTACTTCTATGGAGAAATTTATATTCAGGTTATTTGCCCATTGTTTCATCTTTTTTGTTTGTTAGTTTTGCTATTCAGTCATGTAAGTTCTTTGTATACTTTGAACATTAGCCCTTTTCAGATATTTGGCTTGTAATTGTTTTCTTTCAGTCTATTGGCTCCCTTTATATCTTGATGGTTGTTCTCTTTGTTATGTAGAAGATTTTTGAGTTGATGTAATACCACTTGTTAATTTTTGTTTTTATTGCCTGAACTTAGTGTAATATTCAAACATTCTTTTCCAAGGCCAGTTAGAAGGAATTTTCCCCCATGTTTTATTCTAAGAATTTTACAGTTTTAGTTCTTACATTTAAGTCTCTAATCCATTTGGGGTTAACTTTTGTGTGTACTATAAGATTTGGGTTCAGTTTTATTCTTAACTATTTTTTTTTGGCATGTTGATATCCAGTTTTTTTTTTAACACCATTTTTTGAAGAGACTATCCTTTGTCTTTTGTGTCTTCTTGATTATCTTGTCAAAAAAAATAATTGACCATGTATGTTTGAGCTTATTTCTTGATAAACTCAAACATGCATGGTCAATTATTCTGTTCCATTGATCTGTGTGTGTTTTTATACCAATGTCATCCTGTTTAATTATTATAACTTTACAATATAATTTGAAACAAGGAAGTGTGATGCCTCCTACTTTGCTTTCCTTTCTCAAAATTATTTTGGCTATTCAAGATATTTTGTGGTTCCATGTCCATTTTAGAATTTTTTTTCTATTTCTGTGAAAAGCATTGAAACGTGCGTAGATATTTCATTGAATCTATTTATCTCTTTAAACAGTAGTAAGTGTATCTTAATAATATTAATTCTTACAATTCACAAGCATGGGATAGTTTTCCATTAATTGTGTATTTAATTTATTTCATCAGTGCTTTATAGTTTTTAAACACAGATCTGTCACTTCCTTGGTTACATTTATTTCAAAGTATTTTATTCTTTTTGATGCTATCATAAATGGGATTTCTTTTAAGATTGTTTTCCAGATACATCGGTATTGATGTAAAGGAATACAACTAATATTTGTACATTGATTTTGGACCATGTTCTTTTGGGAATTTACTTACTAGTTCTGACAATCTTTTTGCATCATCTTTAAGATTTTCTTCATACACAATCACGTTATCTGCAAACAGATATAAGATTACTTCTTTCATTCTGATTTGTATGTCTTTTATTCCTTTTTCTTATCTGATTGTTCTTGCTATTTTTTTCCAGCATATGTTAAATAGAAGTGGCAAGAGTTGGCATTCTTGCCCTGTGCCATTTCTTAGGGAAAAAGCACTAAGTTTCTCCCCATTGATTATTCTGTTAGTGATGTGCTTTTCATGAATAAGTTTTATTTTTTAGAACGTTTCCTTTAAATCTGTTCTATTGAAAGATTTCATCATTAAAGGATGTTGAACTTTATCAAGTACTTTTTCTGCCCAGTATTGAGATGATCATATTTTTATCTTTCATTCTACTAATATGGTATGTCACATTGATTGATTTGTGTATTTTAAAACAATCTTGCATCACAGGGATAAATATCAGCTGATCATGGTGTAAAATCTTTCAAATACCTTGTTAAATCTGTTTTGCTAGTACTTTATTGAGGATGTTTGCATCTATGTTCATCAGAGATATTGGCCCATGGTTTTTATGTGGTGTCTTGGTCTGGCTTTGATATCAGAGTTATGCTGGCATCATAAAATTAGTTTGGAAATATTCTCTCTAATTTTATTTTATTTTTAAAGCTTGGAGAAGGATTGGTATTAATACTTTGAATGTGTGATAGAATTTGGCCATGAAGCTACCTGGCTTTACCTGTTGGAAGGTTTCTGAGTGCTACTTTCATTTCTTTTTTGACAATTTGTCCATTCAGGCCTTCTACTTGTGCTTGATTCATTCTTGGTAGGTTGTATCTTTCTAGAATTTTTTTCATTTTCTATAAGTTATCCAATTTGTTTGCATAATTATCATAATAGTCCTTTATGATCATTTCTATTTATGAAGTATCCATTGTAATATCTTCTCTTTTCTTTCTGATTTTATTGACTATTCTCTCTTATTTTACTAGTTAGACTAGCTAAGAGTTTGGTGATTTCATTTTTTCAAAAAGCCAACTCTTAGTTATGTTGACTTTTCCCAAAGTTATTTTATTTTCTATTTAATTTATTCCTGCTGTAATCTTTATCATTTCCTTCCTTCTGGTAACTTTGAATTTAGCTTGTTCTTCTTTGTCTAGTCCCTTGATGTGTAATGTTAGGTAGGTTATTTAAAATATTTCTTCTTTTTAAACATAGGTGTTCATCCCTATAAAATTCCCTCTTAATACTGCTTTTGTTGCATCCCATAAATTTTGGTGTATTTTACTTTTGTTTTCACTCATCATGAGATTTTTAAAAATTTCCTTTTGATTTACTCTTTGACTCACTGATTGTTAAAGAGTGTGCTATTTAGTTTACACATATTGTGAATTTTACTATGTGTTTTATTACCTAATGTGATCTATCCTTGAGAATGTTCTTTGTACAGAAGAGAAGAATGCGTATTCTGCTGCTGATGGATATAAAGTTCCATATATGTCTGTTGAGTCTGGATTTCCTATCTATAATTGAAAATGGAATATTAAAATTTCCTACTATTATTGTATTGCTGTCAATTTCTCCTTTTAGTTCTGTCAATATTTGCTTTATATCTTAGGTGTCCTGATGTTGGTGAAAGATATATAGAGATATACACAGTTATTATTGTCTTCCTGTTGAAATGACCCTTTTATGAGTATATAATGGCCTTCTTTTCTCTAGAGACAGTTTTTAACTTAAAGTATGCTTTGTCTGATGTAAGTATAGCCACTCCTGCTTTCTTTAGATTATCATGAAAATAGTAACCAAAGGTTTCTTCTTATTTGCACAATACCTTCAAAATAAAATAACTCATTTTGGAGTTTATTTTGAACTGCCAGTAATTAAATACTCGTTGACTATAAGTAATTGTGCTTTGTAGTTCAATTAACTATGTGAAAGCATCCCCAAAATGACTAACCTTGCATATGTTTCCCAGCAATTCTAACACCCCTTTGTCTTCATTACCTTCAAAGAATATGATAGGTAGAAGGGGTGGAGTAGGAACTATCACTAAAGTGTGCTATTTGATCACCGTATGGCCTATGTTTATCTACATTATGAACCCATACCTGAGTTGCACTCCATCTGCCACTTCTTTTCTTGCTTTGGTATTCTACCAAGTTTGTCCTTTGTAAGGAAGGAAAAATATTATTACTTCTACTCATCCTAGATCATGGCTGAGGGCTCTAGAACAACAGACAGATTAGCAAAAAAAAAAAAAAGCATAAAAATTTATGTACTATAAATTGTATATGACATTGTAACCTTAATTTAAAAAAATGAAGACCTGAAGAAATGAGTAATGCTGAATATTTTTATATTCAGTTTGATGAAGAGTAAGTAGTCACGGAGAAATATGATAGGACAAAAATTATAATTGAATGGTAATAAAAGAGGGAAATTTAGCAAGGCCTGGTTGTTTAGATTTGTCTGTCTGTGTCTCTGAGTGTTCAGAGATAACAATGATCTTTTCTTCTCGGTATAGAAAGGACATTTCTCGCATCAGGGTCTTATAACCTGCTTCAGGGGAAGAACAGAAAATTCTTCCCCAGTTATTATGAACTATTTCTTGGGAGAAGAGCAGGGGGAGATCAGAGAGACTTTCTTGCTTCTACCGTTTTTTCAAATTTCTTTAGCTTAAAACATTCTGTATCTCAAAGTGCCATATTTTGGAGCAGCATGTCCTGAAACCCATCACCTTCCTATTTCAAGTTCTACTTCCTCAAAACTTCCTACAGTAATTACAATCCATAAAATTCAAACATACTACTTAGCATTTGATTACAGTTAGTCATATCAAAATACTAAGCAGTAATTCCTTGATATCCTTGCAGGATTTGTTCCAGGATATCCCTCAGAAACCGAAATCTTTGAATGCTCAAGTACCTTATATAAAATGGCATTGTATTTACATATAACCTATGCAGTCTTACCATATATTTTACTTATAATATCAAATACAATGTAAGTGTTATGTAAATAGTTGTTATACTGTATTGTTTAGGGAATAATGACAAGAAAAAAAGAGTTTGTATGTGTTCAATACAGAATGAGAATGAATTATATTTTTTTTTCTTGGCAGTAAAATTGTATAAGCAATTGCTTTTTAAGCAATTAAAAGACAATTTTTATAACCAAAGATTCAGTTTGTTTTAGTTTTCACCACTTAATAAGTGAAAGTCATTGTTAGTTTCCCTGATACAAAGGGCAAAGAACTAGCTGCCCCTTTCAGCTATAGTGAGCTACATCATTAATGCTACACATCAGACCTTGGAGAGTCATTTTTCCATTTAATCTTCCTGGCTTTCCTTTACAATTCTTCCCCATATTTCTCATTTGAGATGATATTTTATATTGCTTGAGCTCAATACAAAAAGTTAAATTGGGTATAGGAAACGTTCTTTTTTTAAAATAAAAGTATTTTGCTTAGAAGGATGATTTAAAAAACATTCAGATAGATTCAGTGAGAGTATATGCTTTGATATGTTGAAAGAAATCTGCTTCACAAATAAGATAAGATGTTTTTGAAAAAAATGCAAATGACCTCAAAGGCATTACATTGAATAAAACTTCGGATAGCTTTTAAAAGAATTGCATCATGGAAAGACAGATCTCTAAGGTAGAGAGGAAAGGAATCACACAAATACAATTCTAATGCTTGGTTGAAAACGTGGAAATCATGTTTCAGAAACAGAGTACCATTTATAAAAGTAAAAAGCATTTGCTTTCATTGCTTCATATAGCCTATAGAAAAAAATGACAAAAGCCAACACATTTTCTGCCACTCCCCACTCAAGTAAAGATGGCAGACATAATATCAAAAAGTTTCTTATTGTTCATTTGCAGTTAATCTTCATATCCTTCTCAAGCTGTAGATGACATCTATCATCTTTCTTTCTATATGCATTAGTTTTTCTCAGTATTTCATAAAAATTAAATTATATAATGTGTGGTATTCTGCCACTGGCTTCTTTCACTAAGCATACTAATTTTCAGGTTTATCCGTGTTGTATTACATGACAATAGTTAGTTATTTATTGCTGAATTATATGAGTTATATAAATAGAAAACATTGTTTATACATTCATCATTTGATGGATATTGGGTTGGTTCTAATTTTAAGCTACTATAAATAAATACTTCTATTAATAGCTTTGTGTTGTCATATATTTAATTTTTCTTGAGTGGAATACAAGGTAGACTCCCAGATGTGGATTTTCTGGGTCATATATGTTTATGTCTTTTTTTTTAAGATTGCCAAACAGCCAGGCGCGGTGGCTCAACGCCTGTAATAGCAGCACTTTGGGAGGCCGAGGCAGGTGGATCACGATGTCAAGAGATAGAGACCATCCTGGCCAGCATGGTAAAACCCTGTCTCTACTAAAATATAAAAATTAGCTGGGTGTGGCGATGCGTGTCTATAGTCTCAGCTACTCGGGAGGCTGAGGCAGAAAAATTGCTTTAACCCAGGAGGCGGAGGCTGCAGTGAGCTGAGATCGCACCACTGTACTCCAGCCTGGCGCTGGTGCCTGGCAACAGAGCGAGAATCTGTCTCAAAAAAAAAAAAATTGCCAAACAGTTTTCCAAAGTGTCTAGCCCATTTAACATTTCCAACTAACCTTTAACCATCAACATATTAGGATGGTAGATTCTGCACATCCTCTTTAACTCTTGTCATTGTTCATCTATTTGAGTATAGCCATTCTAGTTGGGTGTATAGTGGTATCTTATTGTAGTTTTAATTTGTATTTCCCTAAATATTAATGATGTATGTATACATTACAGTGTTTAATCCTTATTCCTATAACTTCTTTGGTGAAATGATGATGAAAAAGTTTCCTCTTGTTTTCTGTCTTATTATTTACCTTTCTAAAAACCCTTTTGCATATTGGATACATGTTCTTTTTCAGTGTGTCTGCCTTGGAGTCTACTCAAGAGAACACATAATTTTCAAATAATTTCTCCCTATTTGTACCTTATTAATTTTAATAGTATATTTTAATAAATTTGAATTTATTAATTAATAATTTTTCAATTTATTTCTTTTTTAGTGTGGTGCCTTCTTTTGTTTTTAGAAAATGTGATTTCAAGCTATAATTTTTACTCATCTGTGAATATTTTGCTATTTGCTTTTAAGAGTTTTTTTTAGTGGATGCTTTAGAGATTACAACATGCATCTTAACCAATGACAATGTACTTCCAAGTAATATAAAATTGGTTCCGATAAAATGTGAAAATATTGTTTTACTGTAGCACAATTTTCTTTTCTTATTTTGTGCTATTATTTTACTAAATATTATGGGTTGTATAAACTCAGCAATAATGTGTTAAAATTATTGCTTTATACCATCTCATACATATATATATATAGTACTTTGGGCTCTAGGGTACAAGTGCATATCCTGTATCCTGCAGGATTGTTGCATAGGTACATACATGACATGGTGGTTTGCTGTCTCCATACCCCTCATTGCCTACATCAGGCAATTCTCCCAGTGTTATCCCTCCTTATACTCCTCACCCCCTGCTGACCCTCCCTCTCTCTCCCTGCCACCCCCTCAACATACCCCAGTGAGTATTGTTCCCTTCCCTGTGCCCAAGTGTTCTTGTTGTTCATCACCCACCTATCAGTGAAAACATGCGGTGTTTGGTTATCCGTTCTTGTGTCAGTTTGCTGAGAATGATGGTTTTTAGATTCATCCATGTCTCTACAAAGGACAGGAACTCGTCATTTTTTATAGCTGCATAGTATTCCATGGTGTATATGTGCTACATTTTCTTTGTCCAGTCTATCACTGATGGGCAGTTGGGTTGGTTCCAGGTCTTTGCTATTGTAAACAGCACCACAATAAACGTACGTTTACATGTGTCTTTATAATAGAACAATTTATAACCCTTTGGGTATATCCAGTAATGGGACTATTGGGTCAAATGGAATTCCTAGTTCTAGATCCCTGAGGAATTGCCACACTGTCTTCCACAATGGTTGAACTAATTTACACTCCCACCAACAGTGTAAAAGTATTCCTTTTTCTCCATGTCTTCTCCAACATCTGTTGACTCCAGATTTTTTAATGATCACCTTTCTAACAGGCTTGAGATGGTATCTTAATGCCATTTTGATTTGCATTTCTCTAATGACCAATGATAATTAGCATTATTTCATATATTTGTTGGCCACATAAATGTCCTCTTTTGAAAAGTGTTTGTTCATCTCCTTTGCCCACTTTTGAATGGGTTTATTTGTTTCTTTCTTGTAAATCTGTTTTAGTTCTTTGTACATTCTGGGTATTTGCCCTTTGTCAGTTGGGTAGATTGCAAAAATTTTTCCCATTCTATTGGTTGCTGGTTCACTCTAATGATTGTTTTGTTTGCTGTGTAGAAGCTCTAGCATTTAATTAGATCCCATTTGTCTATTTTGTCTTTCGTTGCCATTGCTTTTTGTGTTTTAGTCATGAAGTCCTTGCCTATGCCTATGTCCTGAATGGTTTTGCCTGGGTTTTCTTCTATGGTTTTTATGGTGTTAGGTCTTATGTTTAAATCTTTAATCCACCTGGAGTTAATTTTTGTATAAGGTGTCAGGAAGGGGTCCAGTTTCAGCTTTCTACATATGGCTAGCCAGTTTTCCCAACACCATTTATTAAACAGGTAATCCTTTCCCCATTGCTTGTTTTTGCCAGGTTTCTCAAAGATCAGATGGTTATAGTTGTGTGGCATTGCCGCCGAGGCCTCTGTTCTGTTCCATTGTTCTATATCTCTGTTTTGGTACCAGTACAATGCTGTTTTGATTACTGTAGCCTTGTAGCATAGTTTGAGGTCAGGTAGCATGATGTCTCCAGCTTTGTTCTTTTTGCTTAGAATTGACTTGGCTATGTGGGCTCTCTTTTGGTTCCATATGAAGTTCAAAGTGTTTTTTTCCAGTTCTGTGAAAAGAGTCAATGGTAGTTTGATGGGGATAGCACTGAATCTATAAATTACTTTGGGCAGTATGGCGATTTTCACAATATTGATTCTTCCTAACCATGAGCATGGAAGGTTTTTCCATCTGTTTGTCTCCTCTCTTATTTTCTTGATCAATGATTCGTACTTCTCCTTGAAGAGGTCTTTTATATCCTTTGTTAGTTGTATTCTGAGGTATTTTACTCTCTTTGTAGTAACTGTAAATGGGACTTCACTCATGATTTGGCTCTCTGTTTGTCTGTTGTTGGTGTATAGGAATGCTTGTGATTTCTGCACATTGATTTTGTATCCTGAGACTTTGCCAAAGTTGCTTATCAGCTTAAGGAGATTTTGGGCTGAGACGATGGGGTCTTCTAAATATATGATCATGTTGTCCGCAAATAGGGAAAATTTGACTTCTTCTTTTCCTAATTGAATGCCCTTTATTTCTTTCTCTTGCTTAATTGCTCTGGCTAGAACTTCCAATACTATATTGAATAGGAGTGGTGAAAGACAGCATCCTTGCCTAGTGCCAGTTTTTAATGGGAATGCTTCCAGTTTTTGCCCATTCAGTATGATATTGGCTGTGGGTTTGTCATAAATTGCTTTTATTATTTTGAGATACATTCCATCAATACCTAGTTTATTGAGAGTTTTTAGCATAAGGGGCTGTTGAATTTTGTCAAAGGCCTTCTCTGCAACTGCTGTGATAATCATGTGGTTTTTGTCTTTGGTTCTGTTTATGTGGTAGATTACATTTATAGATTTGTGTAAGTTGAACCAGACTTGCATTCCTGGGATGAAGCCTACTTGATCATGGTGGACAAGCTTTTTGATGTGCTGCTGGGTTCAGTTTGCCAGTATTTTATTGAAGATTTTTGTATCAATGTTCGTCCTGGATATTGGCCTGTAGTTTTCTTTTTTAGTTGCATATCTGCCAGATTTTGGTATCAGGATGATGTTGGTCTCATAGAAAGAGTTAGGGAGGATTCCCTCTTTTTGTGTTGTTTAGCATAGTTGCAAAAGGAATGATACCAGCTCCTCTTTGAAAGTCTGGTAGAATTTGGCTGTGAACCATCTGGACCTGGACTTTTTTTGGTTGGTAGGCTATTAATTGCTGCCTCAACTTCAGACCTTGTTATTGATCTATTTAGGGTTTCAGATTTTCCTGGTTTAGGCTTGGGAGAGTGCAAGTGTCCAGGAATTTATCCATTTCTTCCAGATTTACTGGTTTATGTGCATAGAGTTGTTTGCAATAATCTCGATGGTAGTTTGTATATCTGAGGAATTGGTGGTGATCTCCCCTTTATCATTTTTTATTGCATCTATTCAATTCTTCTCTCTTTTCTTTTTTATTACACTAGCTAGTGGTCTGTCTATTTTGTTGATCTTTTCAAAACACCAGCTTCTGGATTTATTGATTTTTTGAAGGACTTTTTGTGTCTCTATCTCCTTCAGTTCTTCTCTGGTCTTAGTTATTTCTTGTCTTCTGCTTGCTTTTGAGTTTTTTTTTTTTTTTTTTCTTTTTCTTGCTCCTCTAGCTTTTTCAATTTTGATGATAGGGTGTTGGTTTTAGATCTTTCCTTGTTTCTTATGTGGGCATTTATTGCTATAAATTTTCCTCTTGACACTGCTTTAAATGTGTCCCATAGATTCTGGTATGTTGTGACTTCATTTTCATTGGTTTCAAAGAACATTTTTATTTCTGTCTTCATTTCATTGTTTATCCATTCATCATTCAGGAGCAAGTTGTTCAGTTTCCATGTGATTGTGGGGTTTTGAGTGCTTTTCTTAATTCTGAGTTCTAATTTGATTGTGCTGTGATCTCAGAGACTGTTATGGTTTCCATTCTTTTGCATTTGCTGAGGAGTGATTTACTTCCAATTATGTGGTCAATTTTAGAGTGAGATGTGGTGCTGAAAAAAATGTATGTTCTCCGGATTTGGGGCGGAATGTTCTGTAAATGTCTATTAGGTTCGCTTGGTCCAGATCTGTGTTCAAGTCCTGGATACCCTTGTTGATTTTCCATCTTGCTGATTTGTCCAATATTGTCAGTGGAGTGTTAAAGTCTCCCACTATTATTGTGCGGCAGTCTAAGTCTCTTTGCAAGTCATTAAGAACTTGTTTATGTATCTAAGTGCTCCTGCATTGGATGCATATATATTTAGGATAGTTAGCTCTTCTTGTTGCATTGATCGTTTTACCATTATATAATGCCCTTCTTTGTCTCTTTTGATCTTTGTTGGTTTAAAGTCCATTTTATCAGAGACTTGGATTGCTATCCCTGCTTTTTTTTTTTTGCTCTCAATTTACTTGGTAAATCTTCTTCTATCCCTTTATTTTGAGTCTATGTGAGTTTTTGCACGTGAGATGGGTCTCCTGAATACAGCACACCAATGGGTCTTGACATTTTATTCAGTTTGCCAGTCCGTGTCTTTTGACTGGGGCATTTTGGCCCTTTACATTCAACGTTAATATTGTTATGTTTGAATTTGATCCTGTCATTTTGTTACTGACTGTTTGTTTTGCCCATTAGTTGACATAGTTTCTTCACTGCATCATTGGTCTTTACCATTTGGTATATTTTTGCAGTGGCTGGTCTTGGTTGTTCCTTTCTGTGTTTAGCGCTTCCTTCAGGAGCTCTTATAAAGCAGGTCTGTTGACAACAAAATCAGCAATTGCTTCTCTGTAAAAGATTGTATTTATTTTCTTCACTTATGAAGCTTAGTTTGACCAGATATGAAATTCTAGGTTGAAAGTTCTTTTCTTTAAGGATGTTGAATATTGGCCTCCACTCTATTCTAACTTGTAGGGTTTCTGCCAGGAGATCTGCTATGAGTCTGATGGTCTTTCCTTTGTGGGTGACTCAACTTTTCTCTCTGGTTGCCCTTAGGATTTTTCCCTTCATTTCAACCCTGATGAATCTATTATGTGCCTTGGGGTTGCTCTTCTTGAGTAGTTTCTTTGTGGTGCTCTCTATATTTCCTGGATTTGAATGTTGGCCTGCCTTGTTAGGCTGGAGAAGTTCTCCTGGATAACATCCTAAAGAGTGTTTTACAGCTTGGATTCATTCTCCCTGTCACATTCAGGTACACCGATCAAACATAGATTTGGTTTTTTCACATAATCCCATAGTTCTTGAAGGCTTTGTTCATTTCTTTTCACTTTTTTCCCTCTAATCTTGCTTTCTCATTTTATTTCATTGATTTGATCTTCAATCTCTGATATCCTTTCTTCTGCTTGATCGATTTGGCTGTTGAAACTTGTGTATGCCTCGCAAAGTTCTCATGCTATGTTTTTCAGCTTCATCAAGTAATTTATGTTCTTCCCTAAGCTGGTTATTCTAGTTAGCATTTCATCTAACCTTTTTTCAAGGTTCTTAGTTTCTTTGCATTGGGTTAGAAGATGGTCTTTTAACTCAGAAGTTTGTTATTTCCCACCTTCTGAAGCCTGCTTCTGTCAATTCATCAAACTCATTCTCTGTCTTGTTTTGTTCTCTTTGTGGTAAGGAGTTGTGATCCCTGGGAGAAGAAGAGGCATTCTGGTCTTTGATGATTTCATCTTTTTGGGCTGGTTTCTTCCCATCTTTGTGGATTTATCTCCCTTTGATCTTTGAAGTTTGTGATTTCAGGAGGAATCTCTGAGTGGATGTCCTTTCTGTTGAGGTTGGAGCTATATCTCCTGTATGAGTTTTTGTTTTTGTTTTTTCCTGTAGAGGTGCTGGTGGGCTGCCTCAGATTCAGTCAGGCTGCTGGGTGGTCTTCCCCTGGAGTTGCTTTAGGCAGGTGAGATTAGCCTCACCTTCCCAATGGCAGACATCTTTCCTTCCCTGAGCTCAATCTTCCCAGTCAGGGTCAAACTGGTGTATTCACTGCAATGCTCTCTAGCACATGGGCTTCAGTTTGTTGGGTTTTGTGGGGGTGGGACCTACCAGGCCATATGGCCTGTTTCCCTGCTTTTAACTCTGCCTCTTTCTGTGGGATGGGTAGTTCTGCCCCGCTGGCATTAGTCCAAACTTCCACCCAAGTCTGTGCCAACAACTTGCAGTGCCAGGAGGGCCGGGGCCATCACTCAGATTGGCACTGACAATCTGAGGCACCCCTCATTCCGGCAGGGCTCTTGTGGATGGTGGGTTGCAGGGAAGTGCAGGATCTGAATGCGGTGCTGAGGGTTTGAAGTCCCTGACCCTCAGAGCCAGCTGCACTTTCCAGGTGGGGACATGCCCCATCCTGTCTCAGTTCGCCCTCCCTGAGTTGCTCTCATCCTGCTTCAGCTTGCCTTCCCTGGGCATTTTCACTGTCCTACCAGCCCCACCAAAACAAATCCAGCACCTCGCTTGGAATCATGAAGACCTCTAGCCCTCTGTGTCTCACTCTCTGGGAGCTGCACTCCAGAGTTGCCTCCTCCCAGGCATCTTGGTGCAGCAGTCACCATCTTATATATTTTAAAGAAGTTTACAAAGAAATGAGAAAACTACATTTATAATATATTTTATATTAACATATATATTATCATTTCTTCCTTTGAATTTGACTTACCACCCTGTGTCATTTTCTTTCATCTAGAACTTGCTTTAGTATTTCTTCTTATGACATAAGAAGAACATGTCAATTGTCATTTATCTGGTAGTGTCTGCATTTTAAATTCAAATTTGAAGGACAATTTTTATTGGATATAGAATTCTTGGTTGATTTTGTATATGTCATCCCACTGCCATCTGACCTCTGTTGTTTCAGAAGTGAAATCATAAGTTAGTCATATTGATGCACTTATTTGAGTTGTTTTTTCTTGTTTGTTTGTCTGACTGTCTTTTTTTTTTTTTTTTTTTTTTGAGACAGAGTCTCGCTCTATCACCAGGCTGGAGTGCAGTGGTGCTATCTTGGCTCACTGCAACTTCCATTTTCCGGTTTCAAGCAATTCTCCTGCCTCAGCCTCCCAAGTAACTGGAACTACAGGCACGCACCACCATGCCCAGCTAATTTTTTGTACTTTTAGTAGAGCCGGGGTTTGACCATGTTGGCCAGGATGGTCTCGATCTTTTGACCTCTTGATCCGCCCACCTCGGCCTCCCAAAGTGCTGGGATTACAGGCGTAAGCCAACGCACCCAGCCCTGTCTTACTGTCTTTAAGGTGGTCTCTTTGTTTACTACTTTCTATAGTTTGACTATAACATACTGGTGGAGATCTGTGTGTATTTATCCTATCTGAAATTACTTCAGTTCCTTGACTGTGTGTAGTAAAGTGTTTTAATCAAATTTGTGAGGTTTTAAGCCATTAAATTCTTAATTTTTCTGTCCTTTCCTTCTCACTATTTTCTGGGCCTCCCATTATGCATATGTAGGTAAGCTTGGTATTTTCCCACAGATTCCTGAAATCCTGTTCAATTTATTTTCTGTCTTTTTTCTCTCTCTCTATCTGTGTATGTGTGTGTTTTGATTTGTTTTTTCTGCTACGTCCAATCTGCTTTTGAATCCATCTAGTGAAATTTTCATTTTTTTATGTTTTAACTTACAATTTATTTTGATTCTTTTAAAAATCATTTCTCTTTATTGAAATTCTCTCCTTCTTGTCATAGTGTCCTCTGATTCACAAGTGGTTGTCATTAGTTTTTTAAATATGTTTATAATAGCTGTTTGGATGTCCTGGTTTCCTAAATCCAATTTCTGGGAACACTCAGTGATAGTTTTTATTAGCTTCTTGTATCCATTAAAGGTATTTCACACTTTCCATATCTTTGCATGTTTTATACATTTTTGTTAAGAACTGACATTTTTGATAATATAATGTAGTAACTAAGAATCTGATTTTTTTTCTAATAAAGGTTGTTGTTGCTGAGTGCTCTGGTTTTTGTTTTTTTTTTTTAATTTGTTTCTTTTTTAGTAATCCATCATTATCTGTCCTAAATCTGTGAAATATGTTTCCTAAGGGCTATGCTACTCTGTGGAAACAACTTGAGGCAGTAAGTCTTTCATGCTCTGCTGTCACCACTGTGTGTAGAGTGGGGAATACATTAAGCATTCAGAAATTTTACAAGTCCTCAGGCTATTTCATGTATCTTCTATACATACAGATAGCCACAGAATAAGTATGTGACTACTGTGGGTCTTCTCTGGCTTCTATATCATATATACACAATGTCAACACAAATATGCTTATTCTAACTTTGACCAAAACCACTAGCTAAAAAGTACATTGGTCTTCTCCATTTGCTTGCTGCTGAGATTATCACTCACTATCAATGACATTAGGCATAAGCAGTACCCACTACTCCAAATTGAGTGAAGAACCTTTGATAGAACTATTCTTACACTCTTCCTAGTCCTGGAATGATAGCCATGCTAACTTTGTACAAGTAGAATTGAGAGTTAGAGCATTCTCAAGCAAGAGTATCACATACTTCTACTGTTTTACTCCAAGTTCAGCTGTTTTTCAAATATAGATGTTTTACATCTAGGTCTTTGGTTAATTTCCAATGTGCAAAATTTATTGTTTTTGTAAGTTTTGTCTATTTTATTGATTACAAAACAGAAATTTCTAATTTCATAACTAAGCTAAAATTGAATTTCCCTTGCCTTTATTTTTTGACAAGTTTTTCTTCTTCATTAAAAAAAAAAAAAAAAAAAAACCTCACATATTCAAGATAATTTTTATTTGCGATGTGGCTTCCTTTTTGTCCTTTTTCTCTTTTGATCTCCCCTAATTGTGTGTCTTTTATTTATTTTAGCAGTTTTCAAGATATTCTCTTTATGAGGTATGTGTGTGTGTGTGTGTGTGTGTGTGTGTGTGAGAGAGAGAGAGAGAGAGACAGAAAGAGTCTGTTAAATTCTAAATGTGGTTCACTGAAGCTGAATTTCTTTAATCTGTTATTTGATGTTTTCTATCAAACTCAGAAAACTTTCAGCCAATATTTCTTCCAATATATTTGTGCCCTAATTTTCCTCCTTTACCTTCTGAGGATGCACACAAATCTTAGGCCAGCTGATTTGTTTTTCACAGATATTAAAGGTTTGTAAGTTATTTTCCTCTTTTTATTCCATTTTGGATAATTTATACTGTTCTGTCTTTATGTTTACTTTTGTCTTCATGTGCTATATATCTTCAGCTGATATATCCAGCAAAATTATCTCCATTTCTTTTCTCACATTTTTTATTTTAGTATTTTTCATTCTCTTGAAATTACTCATTTAATAGTACACATTGTACACATTTTTGTTACATTTTTTATTACACTTATTATCATATTAAAATGCCTCTTAGAAAATTCTTACATTTGAGCTATCTATGTTAGTTTCATGTTTCACCTCTTGATGATAATTCACTTATTTTTTCTTTGATTGTTTAATAATTTTTGATTCAATATAAACATTATGTGGAAAGAACTGGAAAGAATTTAGTAAGTGTAAGCCTAGCAAAAGACATACTCCTATTTTGTTGTTGTTGTTGTTCAGACTGTTACCATGGGACAGAGATTTCTGAGTCAATGTATATTTGTGTTTGGTCAGGTCTTTGCTCAATCTACTCTATAGCTGAATTGGTCTGGTTTCTGCTCTTGCTTTAGATTCAATTCAACAAAAATTCTCAAATATTCTGAGGGTAGAATCACAACCTTCCCTTTAGTAAGACTTAGGATCTGAGTGTCAGCTGGTTTTCTCTCATTTCTCTTAATCTACCTTCAGCCTTTGGTTGACTCTGTGTGTCCTTACCTGAGGTTGGTCTTTTTAAACTCGTCTGCCTCTTCTCAACCACTGGATTGTTCTCAGTGTAAATAAGAAAACGCCTGGAGTGAGTCTCTGTTCTCATGCCCTTATTTCAAGCCTCAGCATGCCCTGCAACACCTCAGTTTTAGTTCACAGTGGTAGCAGTAAATTGCTCCTCTCTCCTCTGCCCCTTTTTTCTCCCACAGATAGCTGTTGTCTTGCACTTAATCTAAGTATCTTCAATTTTTCCTGAATATGAGCCAAAGCTCCCTCAAACTCATCAAGTTATTTACCATCTACCTTATAAGCATTATCAGACTATTGTCTCTTCTAACTACAATAGGGTTTCTTTATAATAATTTTTACTTGCCAATTAATCCATACATTTCTTTATTTGTTTATCCAAGTTTATCGAACACTTCTAATCTTTCAAGTTCATATTAAGTACTTTAGATTAATTAATATATAAGATGTGATCCCTAAATCTAGAAAACCTGTGATCAAATACCTGTAGAGAAAATATTTAGGTCAATAGTTGTAATTCTGTCATCTAGTTTTCAGCTCATACCTCATCCCATTAAAAATTCTTACTTTTTTTATGTGCAATGACATTTTTATTGAAAGTGATTGTAAGATAATATATTTTTAAATAGAAGACAGTGTTTTATCTATACTATTGTGATGTCAGAGTACTTTTAATATAGTAATTATTGAAAACATAATTACTTCTGAAGACTCTGATAGCAAAATTATTGTCCTGGATGCCATATTTTTGAAAACTCAGTAATAAAACTACTTCTGTCAACTAAACATTGTACCATATATTTAAAGGTATAAGAAATGGTTTCTCATCTTTTCTTTGCAATGTAAATGGACATATTGAGAATTGTAGCAAAATATAAATTTTACATTTTCTATTTTAAAATCCATATATTAAAACTAGAAATTTGAGGTATAAATGTTTAACCAGAGATACATAACTAAATAGTACCAGAATAATAATATAACAATTTCTTAAACTGTTATGAGTTGCTGGTGTTAATTCTGTCAGGTTATTCAGGGGCAGATGTCAGATGAGGCTATGCAACTTTTAAAATGTAGGAATCACATATATCTCTATATTTTGTATGATACGTATCACACCAACAAAAAAAGTATATTGGTACTTATTTATGATCTAATGACCTTCTAAAAATTGCTCTCTTAAGATCTTCAGCCATCTTGACTTTCTGACATTTGCTCAATAACCTGGCCTTTTCTTGTTGCTCTTGTTAACCACTTTGTATTAAGGAGTCCGTATTTTACTCTGAGATTAAGAAAGAAAATGTTATACTAAACACACTGTTAAATGGCTGAATGCTCAAAATAATGCTGTCTGTACCCGCTATTACATGTATGATTTTATTCACAGTATTATTTCTTAAAAAAAGAAAGTTCTTGAAGGACTGTAACTTATATGAAGTCATTCACAGCATCTAGCTCAGGACTGACACTTAGTTGATGTCTAATAATTACTTTTGAAGGACTTTTTTGAAGTAACAGTAACTGCTACATTTACCTTCAGCTTAAAAAATATTGTATCACAATGGAAAAAAATTCATGCATTGTAAAATTATTACAAAGCATATTATCTCTACTTTATTAGTAATTTAAAATCTATTACATTGTGGATCTAAGGATTGCCCTAAACCTGTAGTTTTCTTTGTGCTATAATGAATTTCTTAATTTATTTTACTGATCAACAACTAATCACCTTTCAGACCAGTTCAAACACTATCCTTTTATGATGCCTTTCCTGAGTTTTTCCACATAGTCTAGATGCCCCCTTGTAATTCTAAAGTACATTATAAATATGCTATTTAGTAACTATGTAGTATATGTGTTTCATTGTGAAAAATTTTTATCTCTTCTACTAGTTTACATCATCAATACCTTGAAATATATCCGGTAAAATAAACATATATAATAGTTATTTCATAATTACTTGCTGGATTACCAGATAAATACAAATGGAATAACTATTTGAAGGTCTTTAATTCTTTTTATTTTGTTATTTTCAAAAATTTAATTTCATTAGTTTGTCCTAATAATTGGTAAGTGTTATAAACTAATCCTAGACCTCTAGATTAAAACTAACAACCTAATTTAAAAGATGTATTGAAATGCAGTTGGGCGACTGATAAAAGGAAAATTCTTGGCACCATTTACATGAAAAATACTCTCTTGATGGGTAAGAAGGTAATTCCACAAAAGTCAATATGTACATAGAAGGTTGCAATAAAAATTCAAGAAATTCTTAAATTTAAAAATTATATTTTCAACTTTTGTTGAAATAAAAGTGTTTATCTCTATCACTGAATATATATATGTGTGTGTGTATATATAATCTATCTATTTATCTACATATCTAATATATCCTTCTTATCCATATATGTAGAGATCCTTACATACATTTAGAAGGGATATATTTATATGGTGTCTTTCCTAGACCCAGTGAGACAATATCTGTTTTTGTTTTGTCTTTAATACAGGACACACACATATTTTTTTTCATGGTTAATTTCATCTTTCTCCTTTTCTTTCATTTCTTTCAGTCCTTCAATTTTCTTTCCTCCTTTTCTCTCTTTGGTCCCTCCTTTCCTTCCTGTCTTCCCTTTATTCTTTTTTCCTTTCTTGTCTTCCTTCCTTCCAAATTTCCTTTCTTCCAAATTTTCTCCCCTAATACTTATTGAGAAAAAAGTGATATCAAGATTTTACCCTCCATCCTGTAATTCTACTCAGACTAGACTCAATAATGAAATATAACACTTTTAGTGAGGCTCTCAGGGGGTCCAATTTTAAAGTCATTTCTTCAAGGAAAATCAACGATTTTTAAAAGGACTAGCTTATGTTTTCTACTGCATAATTTCTAAAGGGTCAATAATTGTCTGTATTAGCACTTACCACAATTAAATAGCTATACTTCAGAAAATTGTATTTTTATAAAATATCAACACCCTGCAACAGGATGTTTACTCTTTATTGTTTAAACCCACGAGTTTGTTTTACCATTTACTTGTTCTTAGGATCCAACACAGGAATCATACATTATAATGTTATAAATATTGTAAAGTTATTATAGTACTATAAAATATACTTAATTTTCTAGGACTCCTATAACAATGTACCACAAAGTGTGTGGCATAAAACAACAAAAATATCTTATCTGACTTCTCTAGAGGTTAGAATTCTGAAATCAAGGTATCCAGCCATGCTCCCTCCAAAGCCTCTGGGAGAGGATCCTTCCTTGCTTCTTAGAGCTTCTGGTAGGCCCAGGTGTTTCGTGATTTGTGGCAGCACAACTTCAATCTCTGCCTTAGTCTTCACAAGGCAATCTTTTCCCTGTGCACCTTCTTATCATTTTGCTTCTTTCATGTCTGTGTCTAAATTTCCCCTCTTCTCAAAAAATACCAATCATATTAGATTAAGGCACAATTGTTCTCCAGTATTATCTCATCTTAGCTAATTTCATCTTCCGCAGCCCTATTTCCAAAGAAGGTCGTATTTTGAGGTACCAAAAGTTAAGAATCAACATATATTTTGGGGTCACAAATCAACCCATTACAGAAGTATTCCTACCATCAGTGCTCATTTTCTGTCATTTCATGCCTATGTACAGACTTCAACTTCAGATGAGATATTCATATTAGTTACTTAGTGAGACATTGAGAAATACAGATATCAAGGTTTCTTGAGGGAGTCCTAAATATGAGTATGTGGGAAGAGGATTATCTATGCACCCAAATAATTAGAAAGCATCACAATTAATGAAATGTGAGTTGTATGCAAAATTGAATGCAATGAAAAGTCTGGAGAATAAGTAACCTTAACAAAGGAAGATATATTAGGCAAATATAGGCCAGGTGTTACTGGAGTAACAAACACTCCTAAGATTTCAGTTAATTGAATCGCAAAGGTTTTATTTCTCATTCATACCATACATGTTCACCACTCATCTCACTTCTATGTTGTCTTCACTTCAGGACCCACATAGTGGAGGCTTCACTGTCTCAAACACTGAGAGCTACAGTAGCAGAAAGAAGAGAATCCCAGACTGTCTCACAAAGGTAATTAAATGTTCTGGCTCAAAAATGACATAACATCACCTCTGTCTACAAAACTTCAGCCAGAGAAGTTCCCATGTTCCCAACTATCTTTAAAAATAAGACACAGGCAAATCAAATTCAAAATGTCAAAAACTAAAATAAATTTTCCTCTAAAATTGATCATTCTTTAATATTTCTTATCTCAGTAAATGGCCCCATAATCCATTTAATCATCTGCGAAGATAGCTACATGATATTCTTAACATCTTCTCTTCTTTTCTGATTTTCATTTAGTCATCATGTTCTATCTACTCGGACTCCTTTCTCTAGAATATGTTCTCTCTCTGCCAGTACTGTAAACACCACCATGAAAGCACTGACTCTTGACATGATCATTGCAATATTATCTAACTATTCTCCTTGCTTTTGTTCTTACTTGCCTGTAATACGTATCAGAAAATTTAAGCCTGACTGACTTCTCAGAACATACACCTAAAATACCAATTTTTTAAAAACTTCCTCTTGCTCTTACGCTAAATATCAACCTCTCTACCACAGCTCTTGCCTATCAGCTTCATGTCAGTCCATTTGGTCTTTGAGCTCCAGCCATGAAAGTCTTTGTCAGTTCCCTACTCATTTTGACATTACTTCATTAGCCTCTCTCACCCCAATTTTTTCTAGCTAACCCTCCTTGTCTGTTATATCTCAGGTTGTATATTACTTCCCAAGGGAAGCTCTCTCTGATGACTTTCATCATCCTCAATTAGGTCAAAGTCTGACATTCTGTGCCTCTTCATAGCAAGTAAAACCAAAGAGGAAAGTGAATTCTTGGGATTAGTTTCTTAATCCATGTGATTACTTTTATTCTCTCCATTTGAGAAGAGTCCATGTCTCTTTTGTAAACAATTTCCCAGGACTCAAAATAGTACAATAACTGTATCAGGCTTTGAAACATCCTATGTTCAAAATAAACAGTTCTTTTTGTCGAGGATGAACCCTCTTCGACTTCATCTGCATGGGTTTTCTTAAATCCAAACTGTATTTCTTCTTGCTTAGGGCCTATAGGCCTGTTTCCACTTGCCATCTATTAAAGACGAAACCCTGCTGAGGGATATGTGAGTATCAGCTGCTGTATTTAATGACAGCCTTCAAACAATAGCTGAGAGCAGATTGGAGCCCAGAGCTCTCTAAATGTATGAAGGGTGGAGGAGAAAGTGTCAATTGATATTAGAAATCACAATCCTCATTACTCACAAGCTTTAAAATTATGTCCAAAAGCATTATAGCTTCAAATGCTAGCAGAGTTTTAATGATCTTCCAAATTCTTTGATATCAATGATGATGATAAGAGAGCAAAGTGAAAACCACAGAGAAGAAAAGAAAGGATAAAAGGAATCTGTTTCATAGTTTGTTCATTAGCTATACCACCTATATATTCCTACTGAATGATTCTTGCCATTACAATGTAATAAACATATCCTTCTCTATACCATTTCCTGGGAAATCTTTTGTGCAAACAAACAAAGAATGTCAGGGAGTTAACATATTGTTTGGCTACTTTAATAACCTTGGTATTAGAATGAAAAAGCATTACTATAAGAATAGAAGGAAAAACTAACTCAATTTCT
Source organism: Cacajao melanocephalus (assembly GCA_963573385.1). Lineage (NCBI taxonomy): Eukaryota > Metazoa > Chordata > Mammalia > Primates > Pitheciidae > Cacajao > Cacajao melanocephalus. The sequence continues at coordinate 100,385 of CAUYLG010055351.1, read as the reverse complement.
CCTACTATACTCTCACAACACAGAACACTTCTGTGACTACAGCTATGCTGGAGTTTTCTCCAAAACACAAAGCAATTCTGCAGATGATTCTCTAGCAGATGTCAGCTGAGTGTCTTCTAATTCAATTCATTTCTGACACTATCTACCTGGATAGAGTGTCGAGTCACACAGGTTGAAAGGCCCAGTCCTGCAAGACTACCCTTCATATGCCAATCTCTGGCATAGGTTATAGCCTGTGCTTCTGACCAATCAGATGTAAATCAAGCTTCCTATTCCTACCCAATCCTTGGGTTCAATTAATTTGCTAGGGAATCTCACAGAACTCAGGGAAACACTTTCCTTCCATTTACCAATTTATTATAAAGGATATTACAAAGGATACATGAACAGCCAAATAGCAAAGATGCATCCAGTAGGGTATAGGAGAAGGGCATTGAGCCTCTACGTTTCTTTCAGGCATATTACCCTCTAGGAACCTCTATTTGTTCAGTAATCTGGAAGTTGTCAGAACTTAGTTCTTTTGTGTTTTTATGGCAGGATCATTAGGTAGTCATGACTGATTAAATTTCTGGCGTTTGGTTTGTCAACTCAACCTTCAGCCCCTCTCTCCTCACTGAGAGGGTGGGACTGAATATTCCAACCCTGTAATCACCAGAACTAGTTCCCTGGCAACCATCCCCCATTCTAAGGGTATTTAGGAGCTGTCAGCCTTCAGTCATCTCACTAGCATGCAAAAGACAATTTTGTGACTTTGGAGATTCCAAGTAATTAAGGAGCTACCTGTCAGAAAACTGAGACTAAGACCAAATGTATATGTCACAATATTACAATTACAAAGTACCATAAAAAGTGGTTTAATTTAAATAATTTTATTCATCCTCAAATAAGAATGGGCTACTTTATGAAAAGAAAAATAGAGATTCATGTAGATCAAGTAATTAACCAAAGTCACATAACTTGAATATAACTGGTCTATGACTAAGAATTTAGTACTTCTGAATCCAAATCCTCGTTTATTTGTTGTTATATTATAACCTCCCTACTTCCAGACAGTCACTCTTTGCCCTGCTAATATGGCTGTAGCTGGCAGGTGAAGATGACTTCAGTAGGTCAAAGAACAAAAATAATTGATTTACTGTCACTGAGTCTAAGAGGGCTAAGATATCCTGACACACCACTGCTTGATATTGTGATATATGATTATAAAATAGAAATATGAATCAGATAATTGATTGGAAAAGAGGAAGGCAATGGGAGATGAATGGCCCCTGAAGTAAAGTGTTTGGGAACAAAGACATACCAACTGGAGAGGATGGGTAAGTATAATGATGGAAAAACAATTCTAAGATTTTCCTTGCTGATATTGGGGAAGATTCTGTATGTTGTCATTGTTGCATAGTTTTTACTTTGTCATTTTTGTTTGTTTGCTTTTGTTTATTTTTGAGAACAGAGAATGTCTTTGGCTCGACATAGTCACAGGCAAGGATTTCCACAGATGACAGAGTGGCCTAATTACTTTGGCACAAAAAGGGGACTGGAATCCTGAGACATCTGAGTTAAAGACCCTCTTACAAACTGATGCCTCTCAAATAGGATGACAACACATGAAAAATCAGTAACATGGCTCCATGAAACTCCAGTAAGCACCAAAAATTTCCAAGTTTCTAAAGTCAGTTTGAAAGGGTGTGTGTGTGTGTGTGTGTGTGTGTGTTTGTGTTTGTGTGTGTGTGTGTGTGTGTGTGTGCGTGCACTGGATTGCCTTTTCTATTTAAGTTCTTTGTTCATAATGTCTACAAGATTTTTTATAATATTTATCTTCCCCACATGAATAAACCTGATGGATAATTCAGGTATAGCATTTATGAGCAAATTGAATGTTTATTATAAGTTTCTCATTCTAAACTTTTGTGCCACCATCATGAGAGACAAAGACTACATTGGCAATTTCATACAACTATTCCCCCCAAAAAGAAACACTTCAGGCCTTCAGATATCTTTACCCCTCATGATTTTTTTTTCCTGCCTGCAACTTTGGCCTTAATGAAAGTGAGAAATGGCTTTTTCATTCCACACAAAGCATTGCCTTACAACTGAAGAGCAATCAACATACAAAACTTGGAGAAGAGTGTGTGCCCCACATGAATGAACTAAAATCTACTTTTAGAATCATTTTCCTTATGATACTGTTTCTGATTTCAGTGGCCTAAAAACAAAGCCTTCCTTTTGAATATGACTCATTTGGAGCCAATGTTCTAAAGATATATAAATGTGAATGCCATTGAATAATTTAATGGGACTGTGCAAAGCAAATAGAGCAGTTCAAGTCCTTGCCAGTGGAATAGAGGAAAACTGAACACAAGAAACTTAATCTGCACAAGTAAACTGTCCTACTCAAACACGTACAGAAAGAATCAGACGATTAGCCAGAGGCAGGTTTTTATATATAGCAAACAAACCCAATTACATGGGGAGGAATATTCAAGCACCACATAAAAAGTTATCAGAGGGCCTGCAGAGATTCCCCTTGGAGCTTCCAAGCACAGATTCAGTAGCCAGTAATTTCTACTTTCCTAGATAATGTGCAAGGACCATGGTGCTGATTAGCCCTTAAATCACACTCTCCCAGGAAAAGTAAAGCCTTTAATTTCGTTAACGGGCAGAGATGTGTCCCGGCTTTTTTTCTTTTTCACCTTCACCACTTCTTTGGCAGTTTAAAGACATGGTATGAGAATGCACGTCTGTGTATCTATGTGTCGGTCGGCGCAAAAAACAGGGTTGAAGATTTTGCTCCTTTGAGATCTATACTAAGAATCCTCACTAAATTAGTAACAAAAGTTTCTCCATTAAAGCCAATTTGGAATCAGCATCTGAGTTTGAATTATGAGAAGGACTGTACGTGGGTTTTTTCCCTAATATTATCTAAAACTAATCTCTCAAATCCTGCTGATATTTACGTTCTCTGGTGCCTAGATGGCAATGAAGACAGAAAAAGAGATGAGAGAAACGAAGTCAGTCATATTCCTATCTTTGTTAAATTAACTGGGAGCCTCTTGAAAGAAAGTTCATGCCCTGGTCACCCTTATACAACCCAGGACTATAATGATATCTAGTACCTACTAGGTATTTGGTGCAAAAACATTTTTAGTGGTCACCATTTAGGGAGAAGAGAAGTGCTCAAACTATAAAAGTAAAGAAAGAAATCAAAAGGAGAAAAATTAACAATTTTGTCTACTTAAAAAAAATTGTATAGATCAGAATTGTAATAAAATCAAAAATAGAAAGAAACAAAAATAATTACACCAAATAAGACAAAGGTAGGAATTTGAATATATATTGGCTCCAGACAACTCATTAACACCTTAGCAACATAAACAATTAATCCACAGGAGAAATAAACATAAACATAAAAATATGTTGTTTCACCATCAATAAAGTGTCGTTTTTATTTTTCAAGTTAGAGGTAGCATCAACTGACATATGTTCAAGTCGACATACCAACAACCAATATACCAAAAACTAATACATGGACAAATATAAGGTAAAAATATGACATTTATCTTCAATTAGAAAAGAAATAACTATAGGCATTGGATATGGTATACGACCATGAAACAATGTCAACTATCTTATATTAATATAATAATTCTGTTTTTATTTTTTCACTTCTTAGTCCAAGTTGCCTGTAAATTCATAAATTGACAGACATATTTGTCATCCTGCAAATATAAGGCTTTCTTATGAACAGAGAATGAGATTTGCTCTTTCTCTGTGCCTCCTATCTTTCTACCTCTCATATGTAAAATGGATTTATAGATGCATCTGCTTTTCTTCCCTCACACTGAACATGGTCTAGTTACCTTTACTGAGTACTCAGCTCAGGGAAAATAATAGGGTGAAAATATATATTAAACCAGCCCTCTGGAGTTTTCATGGTCTGCTTCTTTGCTGGAAGCAGAGATAGATAAAAGTATTTACCTCTTAAATGTTTACCTAATACTGTATGAAGCAATGACCTTAAATGGTCTTTACAGCTCATAGACCACACACACAAAATTATGAATGAGCAATTTTTCTTCCTCTGAAACTAATGGTTCTGGCACACTCTCCTCCTCTTCTAGAGGACTGCCTATACTATTCACTGGTAAAATTACTATGATTCATAGACGGCAGTGACCAAGTTCTGAATTTAGACTAAGTTGGGAGACGTAAAGGAATAATAGCAAAGAAAAACTGTCAGAGCTTCATTAGAGAAGGCTGAAACAGTTGACCTGAGTTTCCAAACTTGACCTTGAGTAATCAATCAACTAGCAGAGCTTCCTATGTGTGAGGGTCTAAATTCAAACTTCGAGTATGAGGCAGGTAAAGTAAATGAACCAAAGTATGGCAGGAGATCTGTGCTATTAGGAAGTAGCTCATCTATAGCTAGCAGCAGGCACTCGAATGATTTTGTTTTTGTTCTTTTCCTTATGCAAGAATACAGTTCCAGTGAGGCCATAACTTCTGGGTTTTGAAAGAAATCAGAAATTGAAGCCCATATCTAAAATTTACATTAAAATAAAAATTGAAAACAAACTCATTTTTAAAATATGCAATAGGCTAATTAAAACATCTGTGCTGATAAGATTCAGCCATTAGGTTGCCATTCCCAAATTTTGCGTATGGCATTGTGGTAGACACTGTAGGGATACACACTGAAGTGTAAGATTTCGCTGCCCTCAAAAACCTTTCAATAGAGATGAGAAGCAGGGGTACACATTGAAAAATGTCATTAAAATATAGAGACACCTCCCTTCCTCCCTCCCTTCATTCTACCATTCCTCCCTCCATCCCTTTCTCCCTCCTTTTCTTCTTCCTGCCTGCCTGACTGTCAAACTGGCAGCCATGGGGCTCACGTGGGGAAGGTAGGACTCAGCAAGATGAAGTGGTAGCTTAGTGTAATTGAGGCTTATGCCAATGAGGATTGGGAGGCTGCGGATAATGGGGACCAAGTTTCTCAGTGTTGAAATAGACAGCTACAAATATGGAAAAAGGGACACTTAGAATGAACCTAGAATATTGAAGCTATTGGGCTAAAGACATATTTTAACATATATGCTTATCTATGTAAATACATGTGGATAGATGTGAAAATCGAGATGTGCATGCACTGTGTGTGTGTGTGTGTGTGTGTGTGATTGTGTTTACATATCATTTCAAATTCTCTTCCTGAGAAGACTGGGAAGAGTGGCTTTCATTGCAGATTCTGGTTTTCATATACATTTTCACTAAAAGAAAGCAAAAATGGGGGAGGAAAATTCATTCATTATTCATTTTCTGAGCCAGAAAGTAAAAAAATAAAAATTAAACAGCACAGAGAATAGAGAAATATTATGAGAAGAAATAAAGATGCAGCTACCCTGAAGGAGCTTCTATGGGTAAAATTTGAAGCAATTATTCTGAGAATTAAAAAAAAATTATGACCTAACTTACTGGATAAAATGGAACTCACGAGACCCCACTGATAAAGAGAGAAATCCTAAGAAGGAAGGAAGGAAGGTAGTCTCTTCCTGACAATAATAAAACAGCTAAGAAATACAGATAGAAGAACTATTAGAATTGGAAAATCATCATTATTCAACCATCATAGTTGCAAAATTATTTCAACTTCTTATTTCAAAAAAGAGACATTGGTACACACTAACATTACCAAAGTAACAGTATACTGAAAGTGGCAGATTTACACATTCTCAAGATATCACACCACAAGAGTAGCTTCAGAGAAGGTTGCACTACCTTGGTCATGTAATAAAAGTTGATTTCACAAGTAATCAGAAAAAGAGGCATTGTGAAGAATCTGACTGACTATAATATTAATGTGAAACAAAACCATGATATAAATCTAATCTGAAGAAACATCCTACTGACACTTTAATAGCATGAGATGCTGTTGTTGCATCTGGTTTTTTATTCCTTTTCTTCTTTTAGCTTCTGTTACACAGCTATCTGTGTCTTTTTTTCTTTCTCTCTTATTCTTCTTGTTACGCTTTCTGCTAACACACTTTCCAGAGTCCAGCTTCTCCCCTCCAGTGTTTTTATCATTCATTTTCATGACTTTTATTTCCTCCTCTGATTCTCTAGCTCAGAGATTCAGACCCACATGGCTAAACCTCTACTGGTAAATAACTCTTAGATGTCTAATGGATGTCTAAGGTTCAGGTTCACTTTCTCTTCCAGGCTGGATGTCCTCCCCCTTACTTATTTCAGCGAATAGTGTTGTTCTGCCAGTTGCCTAAGTCTGAAACTCCATCCTCCTTGTCACTACCACTCCCTCATAACCACATGCAAACAATCATCATGTCTTTTCTATTTTCTTTCATACCTCTTGAACTGCTCCACTGGATTCTTTCAAACACCTCATACTTACTCTCCCTGCTTACAGTTTCACATTTTTCTGATCAATTTCCCATTCTGTAGCCACAGTGCCAATCCTAAAAGGCAAATTCAATAAACAATTCCTTCAGGTACTTTTCTTAGAAAGCAAAATCAAAGCTAAAAATTGATATTTATAAGGCTTACCTGACATTCCCCCACCTCAACCCCAAGCTCTATGTTATAGCCTGTTTCTGGGAGTCTCTGAGATTCTGCACATGTCAATCATTACCACTCACTGCTTACTCCAAGAACAACCTTCCCTTTAACACCAAATATCTTTCTTTTCTTCATTCAAACTAAATCATGTTTCTCTTCTATTTGTACTGACAGCACTTATTTCATTTTTTGTTGTGCTCATTGATCTACTTTTTTCACTGTCTCTTTTATTTTTATTTTATTTATTTTATTTTATTTTTTGAGTTTTCTCCCTTGGTCACCAGTCTGAAGTGCAGTGGCATGATCTTGGCTCACTGCAACCTCTGCCTCCCAGGTTCAAGCAATTCTCCTGCCTCAGCCTCCTGAGTCACTGGGACTACAGGCGTTTGCCACCATGCCCAGCTCAGTTTTGTATTTTTAGTAGAGACGGGATTTCACCATGTTGGTCAGGCTGTCTCGAACTCCCTACCTAAGGTGATCCAACCGTCTTAGCCTCCCAAAATGTTGGGATTACAGATGTAAGCCATCACGTGTGGCCCACTAACTGCCTCTTAAAGAGTTTTCTAATTCTTCCGACTGTATCAGGGATAAATCTTCTATTCAGTATTAGTTTCACTTGGACACTTAATAATATCTGTATTTCTTTTTTATTTAAAGTGTAGTTCAGGAACAAGCTGTCCACAAGATAAGTCATAGTAACAGGTCCAAGATATGTGCTTGGACAGAGCTAATCCCCCAGATTGAGGGCTGATCACTAAGGCAGAAGGCCCTCACTCCACATCAATGTCCAGATGATATCCAGCATAATGTTTTACAAACAACTTGGAAAAAAATTTTCTTCTTGTCGATATGAATGACTTTTATGCATCTTTAGAGTCAGAGAAATCCCTAAATTCTATAATAAAAATGAAAAACTGTCTTATTCTGAGCAAACAGAAAGCACACACGCGATGATTCACCACTTAAGTTTCCATAAAATGCTGCCTTCTCCAAGGAGCTACTCAGGCCTTCGTGATAACAACACTTTCTCTGATCTTTTACAGTGCTTGGAGTCGATAGCATCTTAGCATGTAGATTTTCATCAGAGCCTGTTTAGCACTGTTCTGCACATATTCTCTATATCTTTCCCTAAGAGTACTCTCCCATGTCACTCTTGTGTTCTTATCCTGAAAAACTCCAACTTTTAGGTACCAATTTAAAAAGTCATCTTCCCTCTGTGCTTGTCTCTGGTTTGTCCCTCATTCCATATGATTCCAAGAATTTCTCACCTTAGTCCATATTCTATAACAACAATTAACAAATAGTAATAGCTGCATTTGTTTTTATTTTCTGCCTGATCATAAGCTCATCAAAGGCAAGAATTTCAAATTAATCCTTGCACCCATTGGTTGCCAGCAATTTCCGGACATATGGATGGCATTTTAAAAACATTTATTAAATTAAATTGAACTAAAATGTTATTTATATGTATTCAATTCTAACTTAGCCTTATTTTGGGTATCAATTGTATAACATTTATAGCAACTTTATTGAGATATTATTAGTATTTCATAAAATTCATCTTTTTAAAGTGCTCATTTTAGTGGGTTTTAGTATATTTACAGAGGTCTACAATCATTAGCATCATCTAATTTTAGCACAATTTCAACACACCAGAAATAAGTCCTCTATCCTTTAGAAGCTACCCTTTATTACTCCTCCCTTTAGCCCCTTAAAACCAATAACCTACTTTGTGCCTCTACATATTTGCATATTCCAGACTTTTTATACAACAGGCATTGTACACTATGTGGCATTTTTCCTCTAGCTTCTTTCACTAAATATAATGTTGTAGGATTCATCCATGATGTGGCATGTATTAGGACTTTATTCCTTTATATGGCCAGATAATATTTCATTTCATGGATACACGTTCATCAGTTGGTATACATTTGGGTTGTTTCTGATTTTTGGCTATCATTAATGATGCTGCTATGAACATTTGTGTAAAAGCTTATGCTGATAGATGTTTTAAATTCTCCTTTGGGTCCCAGGGTAACTCCATGTTTAATATTTTGAGGGAATGCCAAAATAGTTTCTAAAGTGAGTGCCCTGTTTGACATTCACACCAGCAATGTACAAAAGGTTCCAAAGTCTTTTTCATTTTTTTTTTTTTTTTTGAGATGGAGTCTCGCTCTGTCACCCAGGCTGGAGTACAGTGGCACAATCTTGGCTCATGGCAACCTCCACCTTCCAGATTCAAGTGATTCTCCTGTCTCAGCCTCCAGAATAGCTGGGATTACAGGCATCCACCACCACGCCCAGCTAATTTTTGCATTTTTAGTAGAGACTGGGTTTCACCATGTTGGCCAGGTTGGTATTGATCTCCTGACCTTGTGATCTGCCCCCCTTGGCCTCCCAAAGTGCTGGGATTACAAGCTATGAGCCAACGCACCTGGCCTTATTATGTTTTTAGAATATTTTCTTTTCTTTTCTTTTTTTTTTTTTTTTTGAGATGGAGTCTTACTCTGTCAACTGGACTGGAGTGCAATTGCATGATCTTGGCTCACTACAACCTCGCCTCCCAGGTTCAAGCAATTCTCTGCCTCAGCCTCCCAGGTTGATGGGATTACAGATGCCCACCACCATGCCCAGCTAATTTTTGAATTTTTTTTTTCAATAGAGATGGGGTTTCACCATCTTGACCAGGCTGTCTTGAACTCCTGACCTTGTGATCCATCCGCCTCGGCCTTCCAAAGTACTGGGATTACAGGTGTGAGCCACCACACTGGGCCAGGTTCCAATTTCTATATATTCTCACAAATGCTTGTCATTGTCCATTTCTTTTTCTTATAAATGATGAGTCCAACTTCTGCTTAAAAAGTTATCATGTTTTTGGCCAGGCACTGTGGCTCACACCTGTAGTCCCTACACTTTGTGAGGCCAAGGTGGGCGGTTCACTCGAGGTCAGGAGTTCGAGACCAGCCTGGCCAACATGGTGAAACTCCATCTCTACTAAAAGTACCAAAATTAGCTGGGTGTGGTGGTGCCCACCTGTAATCCCAGCTATTCAAGAGGCAGGAGAAGCACTTGAACCCAGGAGGCAGAGGTTGCAGTAAGCCAAGATTGCATCATTGCACTCCAGCCTGGGAGACAGAGCAAAAGACTCTGTCTCAAAACAAAAACAACAACAAGAAAAGTTATGTGTGCTTCTTTCAGGCCTGACCACAGTAATTACAAAGTCTTTTCTCTCAGGCCTCACGAAAGAGTTTCCTTCCCCACACCAGATGTAGAGCACAAGTTCATTGCATCTCTGAAGGGATTTACAGTCAGAGAATCAGCCCCTTTAACATGGGATCATACTTCAACATGAAACTTGGGGGGGATACCATATCAATATTTATAAGTAATATCATTCTGTAGTTTTATTTTCTTATGTGTTTTTCTGTTTGTTTCCTTTTTAACATGGTCATACTGAACTCACAGGATAAATTGGAAAGTGTTTCCCCCTTTTCAATTTTTGTATAAGAATTTGATAGATTGATATTAAATCATCTTGAAATATTTGATAAAATTTACTAGTGAAGCCATCTGGGCCTGAGATTCCTTTGTGGGTAGTTATTTTTCAATCACTAATTCAATTTCCTTACTTGTCATAAGTATATTAAGATTGATTATTTTTTCTTAAGTAAGTTTCATTAGTTTACATTTTTTAAGACCATTTCACCTAGAAAAGGTAACTTTTGCATACAATTCTTCATAGTATTCTCTTATAATTTTTATTTCTGTAAGGTTGAAAGTGATTTCTCCTTATTTATTCTTGATGTTTACAGTTTCAGTCTTTTGCCTTTTTTTTCTGGTTAGGCTAGCTAAAGTTTTGCCAATTTGATTGCTCTTTTTCATAGAATCAACTTTTGGTCTTGTCACCTTTGCTCTATTTTCTATTTTAGTTATTTCTGCTCTAATTTTAGTTGTATCCTTCATTATGCTTGTTTTGAATTTAGTTTGCACTCTTTTATAGTTTCTCAATGACAAGGTTATTGAGTTGAGATTTCTACTTTCTTTTTCAGTGGTAATTACAATGATAATTTTCCTCTACAAACTGCTTTAGCTGCATCCCATAAATGTTAGTTTCTTATGTTTTCATTTTTATTGATCTCAATTTATTTTTTTAAATTTTTCTTGTGGCTTCTTTTCTATTTATGTGCATGTTGTTTAATTTACATGTATTTGTGAATTTCCCAAAGTTCTTTCCGTTATTGACTCCTAACTTTATTCTATTGATATCAGCGAACATTCTTTCTATAATTTCAATCCTTTTAAATTCAGTTGAGCTTATAGTAATGCCTAATATATGGCTTATGCTAAAGAATGCTTCATGTGCACTTGGCAGGAATGCATATTTAGGTATTCTTGGATAAGGTGTTCTATAAATAGAAATTGTTAGTTCTAGCTGAATAATAGTGTTTAAATCATGTATTTCTATATTGCTATTCTGTCTAGCTGTTCTATCCATATTAAAAGTATTTATTAGTATTTCCAACTATTATTGCTGAATGATCTATTTCTCCCTTCAATGCTTTAGCTTTTTTGAATTTATGTAATTTACTGCTTATTGTTAAGTGTATATATATGTTTATAACTATTATGTCTTTCTGATATACTGGTCATTTTATAATTTTAAAATGTCCTATTTTGTCAGTAAAATCTGTCTTAAAGCATATTTTGTCTGCTATTAATATAGCTTCTCTAGTTATTTTTTAGTTATTGTTTATATGGTATAGCTTTTACATTGTTTAAATTGTTCTTTATCAAACAGAAAAGTCATAGATATGCAAAATGAGTTACAATATGCACTTAGGTCACTATATTTACTTGTGCTCTTTATTTATTCCTTTGGGTTTGAGATACTATATAATATTCTGTAGAGTATCCTGAGTTACTATATAGTGTCATGTTACACATGCATGAGAATTTATTTCAAATGTTAATTTACCATGTGATGTTTTCAATGATTTGTTTTTATAGCTCTCCCTAGTCATATGTTTAGAAGTTGATTCCTGGCATTGGAACATCGTTTATTTGGCAACTGGTATCTATCAGTAATTCCTGAATACAATCTCCAGCTCCTTCTCCATAGACATAGCATAGATTCTATTATGCAGACCATATGCCCCATATATCAAAATATCTCTTTAATCATCATCCAATCATGACATACAACCACATGTCTGAATATATATTTATTTCTCTACTTCACATACAGAAAAGTCTTTATTAAGTTAAAGCTTCACATTGAAATCTATTTCAGTATACAACTGTCTCCCTTGCCAGAAGTTTGCCCTTCTTGCAAAAATGGCCTCCTATTTTCCAACCTCCTGTGAACCTTTAATGAACATTCAGAAAATGCCAACTTGTACACACAGTAACATTCTCACCTCATAATTCTTATCCTCCATACAGTAGTACATTCCTAGAGAACAGAGTTATCTGAAGATGTAACAGGGAGCTTTCTCATGAATAATCAGAGCAAAGTTATTACTCATTAGTAAGTAGTAATTAGCTTTGGAAAGCTTATGACTGGCCTGACATATGATGGAAGGTTAAAGAATGATTTGTATACCTATACACAGAATTCTCAGCTATTAGGAAGAATTTTTCTTGTTTGTTAAATCTCGTCTTTCTGAGTTTCCTTCAGATACTAATGATAAGAAAATCAATCTTGGAAAATTTATTAAAAAATAAATAAAAGATCTTGTTTAGTTTTTGCTTTATTTTGTGATTTTTTTCTTTTTCTCTATTATTTTGTCTCCTTACCTAAATTTTTACTTTTATAGATAATGCCTTCTCATTCCAATGTTAAATTATCTTGCACAAAGATTTAATTATATACTATTTTAAGCTTATTTTTATTTCTTTATTTATAATATTTATTATAATTGTTATTAATACTGTTACTATAATGATCATGATTATTTTGAGAATTATTATTGTTTCAGAGAGTGAACGACAAAGAGAATTTTCCCCAAACAAATCTGATGAAGCTAATCCTTGAGGATATGCTTCTAGAGACTTATGGAACCACTCGAATCACAGTTATTAGATTTTCACCAGATTTATTTTGCATGGGTCATGCCCTGTTCCAGTAAACATTGCTCCTAAATTTATTAAGCTTGGCAAATAGCTAAAAACTGTTTTGACAAATAGTTTATCCAAACCTCTCAGTAAAGAATGTGCCAGACACAGGGCTTGGAGAGAACTCATCTATATGCCTCTCATATTTCCCTGCAGCTACTTTTTTGAGAGCTGTGACAAGAATCTTTTAATAGAAGGAAGTCTATAATATACCTTTAAAATACCTTTTTTTTCCTCTCTGCCTCTTCCTGCTCTCTTCTTTGATCTTCTTTGCTTCTCATGTTTTCACAAAATTTCTCTCTTTCAACCTACGAAAACAGTAATGAATACTTATGAGAGGGAACTTAGACTAGCTTAGGCTACCTCAGGACTTCATTTTCAGAAAATTAGTTAAGAGGACAGAAGTCTGGGGAGCTCTTGGGTGACAGTTGGGTTGGAATTGTGTAAGGAATTCTGCAATTGTGATCAGAGAATAGACTCTTTCATCCCTGAATGTCAGTCTCCAAGAAATAAGGAAGAAAACCTGGGTAGTGATTTGGCCTAGTTAGTTAATCTTTCTACTTTTCTAGTTATTCAACAATAAGTCTAAGGGCTATGATGCTTAGATGATAGCTAATGGGGTAATATGTCATCTTTTTAAGATAAATGAAAATATTTGCTAGTTGAGAAATAATTAAAATTTAAGCATATGTAAAGAAGGTATACATGTGCAATGAATTACAGTTAAGTTAAAATTATAGTCCTTGAGTTCAATTTGTTACATGTTAAATTATTTTAGAAATTTGGAGATTTGTAATTATAATAATCATACCATGCTTGTTATATTTTATAACGATAGCTCATATTTATTGAACATTTATGTTTTGACAGATACTGTTCTAAACTATATACATAAAATACTCAATTTATATATTTTTTTAAATAGCTCATATTTATTGAACATTTATTTTTTGACAGGTACTCTTCTAAACTATATATATAAAATACTCAATTTATATATATAAACACTCAATAAAACTATATATATATATATATATAAAACCCTCAATTCTCTGAGTTAAATATTACTATTATTTTACTACACATAGCTGAGGAAACACAAATTCTTTTCTTAAGTAATGTGTTCAATGTCACACATTTAGAAACCCAAGGAACTAGAATTCAAAACGATATAATGCTATATCCAGTTTTAAGGGTGCCCATGATTTGTTTTATTTCGGTATGGTAAGTGAGATGTACAGATACAGAAATGATTGTCATAAATGAGCACATTTACTTCTATTCCCTAGAAACAGAAGGCATAGCACATCATGCATAAGGGCCACAGAGGGAAGCACCAGGGTCAGTCAAGGGTCAGATGAACAAGAGGAAAATATGGGCAAAAGCTTTATTGTGACTTCTGTAGGAAAGAATAGGAAAGGCAGGGTAAACCGACTTTAAATTGGCTAGTTTGAATAATTTCTGCAGGCTCCAGGACATAAACGATATACCTAGTTGCCTGGTATGGGACCCTGGAGTGATTAAAGCAAGTGCTTAGTGGACCAGATGTGAGAGCTCTACAGAGTAGGTGGTGGAGTATGGGTTCTGGATTGGTTGATACACATTTGAAAGCATACTCACTGGTAGTTGTTTGCAATCTCAAAGAACTAGCTATCCCTGAGAAGGACAGTTGCCCCACACTCAGCAGGGCCTCAGATGTCAAAGCACTGAAATACAGAAAATGAAAGAAATAATCGACATTTTTCTCCTGTCCCACATCCACTGTGCTGTAAACTTGTCTTATCAAAACTCACTGTCTTTGCCTTATTCATCAGGGTTTCCTTGGCCTTTTGAATAACTATTTTCACTTCAGTGGAAAACTTTCGATGAATCATTTAAGTTTATCTAACTGTGACTTTACATAGAGAAAAGCTTAAATATGTGGACTATATAAAGGACAAACACAAACAACATACATTGAAACTACATATAAATTTTTACATGTATAAATTTATTATACATAATTTATATAACCATTATTTTGATTGCATGAAAAATGGAAAGAACACAGGAAGCAGGATAACTATTTCACTCCATGTCAGCTAGTGTCAATATGACATCCAACTAAAATAATAAGTCTCGTTTGTAATGACAATTAAAACTTTAATCTGATCCCTCAGTAAGAAATGGTCGCAGTTATTCAAAAGGTTGGAATATTAGCTTTGATCAGTGGATTTCCAAAGAATTTTCAAAGAACATTTTGCTTAAAATATCTTACTCAGTAACTTATTGTAGAAAACATACAAAAGGAAAAGTACTTACTTGCTTTGGAAAACTAAGGATAAAACTGGCCTGCCACCTCTACTTATTTTGGCTGTTCCTGGGTGACATGGGGTAAAATAGTCTGAAGAAAAAGAATATTGGGAATGACAATCCCTGAAAACACAGTTGTAAACCTCTAGAATAGATCTCTGATATCTTACCCTATGCCATACTCCACGATCCTCATAATCTCAACTTGGTGTCAATAGTTTGCAGTCAGTATAAAACACTAGGAAGACATGTTACAGGTTAAAGTAGAGTTAGAAAAGCTCCTGGGGATTATGGAAATTAGTGATTTTAATCAGTATTGGCCCCAACATTATCCTATTTTGGTCTTCTGAGGAAAGTCTATCTTCCCAATTTATAACTTGGTGCCCTACATCTAGCACAAAGGTAAAACTCACTCTAACTAGCCCCTTTGTCTATGATAACTAGAGAAATGTCATTAAATTCCTATCTATCTTTAATCTCCCTTGGTATTTATAAAGATGGGTAAAGTGACTGTTATATTAATACTTAAAATCATAGATATAACCAAAATGTGTAATATTAATGTATCAACTGTCAATATCACATGGTGATAATGTACCGCATACTAAGATGGTTATTGCCCACACTAAGCTGCTCTGGAAGAGTCTCATTTGGGCATCACTTAGTGGGTTTGCATTACTACTGCCAATTAATGTTCAATTAATTCATATATATTTATGAAACCAAATCTGTAGGCTTTCTTTCATTCAGCATCTTACCATGACAACAGTGATATTCATGGCAGAGTTTTAAATATGCAATGAAATGTCTATGCAAATTTCTGTACACTTAGATTAAGTAAAAATATAATGAGCCACATCAGACACAGAATTTCAAGTATTAACTATGAATCATTCCTTGCCCAAAACTTAGAAAAATATTTAGCAAAACTGAACATGTCCAGTAGGTTTTCTTTTGGATTATTCTGGCTATCAGTGGCTAATGGTCCCTGGAGTTTCTATGTTGATGTGGACTGGAAAGATCACTTAGCAAAACAATTGTAGAGAATTGTCATTAAATTCTGCTTACAATTCCCAGGTTCATTCTTTACTGCATTGCCAACTTCTATTTCTCTAGCTTTACCAACCACACTCAGCTGCGAAATGCTTGAGTTTGAAGTTTGTCCTTCCTTAATATTTCACTTGAAAACATTAAAAAATTACTTTTTTTGTAGAACAGGTCCCTGCTCTGCATCTACTTTAACAACAACAACAACAACAACAAAAAAAAAAAAAAATCAGGAACTTCCTCTGCATTGCTGAATAGCTCTGGTGCTCTGGCATGTTTTGGTTCTCTCTGTAACAATCTGTCTAGATAGATTGATCAATAGATTGAAAGATCAATCCATAACTTTTTTTTTTTTTTTTTTTTTTTGCTGTATCTGTCTTTCTATTTGTCTCTTCTCACCCTTCCCTATGGAAGTATGTGGAGTATGTTACTTAATTTTATAACGAATATTAAAAGTCCTTGCTTTTTGGAGGGTGAGAAGTTTTTGGTTTTGCTTTTTTCTCCCAGGCTGAAAAACACATCCCATCTAACGAAAGCCATTGAATTACATCATATGTTTTTTGTATTACTCTTAATTTCCTTCTGCCTATTACAACCTATTTTTGTTTATGTCTTCTGTGCATGTTAACACATAAGCCATACTTTCCCATTCATTTTCTTTCACTGATATTAGCAACAGCTCTCTGGAATTTCCCCTCTTGAAAAGGAAAAAAAACAAAGTTCGGAGAAGTTGTCAATTTTTCAAAGTATCTTATCTCGTCTACTATTAACTTCATCAAATTGTTAGCACTGTACTGACACACTCAAATGTTTATACTGCATATAGATTTTGGTGGTTGAATCAATACTATCCACTATGTCCAGTAGCATTTCAAACAGGAAAAAACATAACTCAGTTAATCATGAGAAGAAGGAAATATATATGGCAGGCACAGAATAAAAAAGGAAAAAGCAATGTCCTCAAGTAAAGGGGATGGAAGAGGTAGATATGGTGAACAGAGGAAAGGGCTGGGTTTTTACCTCTTAGTGGACTGCAGAGTTAAAGCTTTTGAAGCTGAGACTATCTTTGAGGGAGAAGGCATGACTAAAGATACTTTTTTATTTCTGCTGGACAGTGGCAGAGCTCTTAAATCAGCAGTGAGGCCATGGGGTTGACCTGATTTGAGGTAGTTTTGTGTATTTGGATGTTGGAAGAAGGAAAATTTTGGTGAGGAAGGACTTGGGGACTTGAGAAGACAATAATTCAATTGCTATCATAGAAGAATTATCAGGACCTGAATTACAGATTTTGTTACAGACATTAAAAAGACAGAATGGACACTTTTTGTTGGTTTCAAGCCCACACTATAAAAAGCACAGGAGGGGAAATGAACCCAGTTGAAGAAGCCGATTAAGTCTCCGGTGCTATTATGCTTAGTGGGCCAGTGATCTGCCCTTTTTATTGCAGATTTTAATGGTGTCACTTCAGTTTATCAGGGAGCACTACACTTTATGTTTGCGTGGTCATTTAACTGCTTCTTCCCTAAACACAGAATGTTTTATACCCTTAGCTACAAAGGGGGTTGCTGCCTAGCAGCATTCCTTTTTCATAAGTCATTTAAAATGTCCTATGTATCATTTTATGACAATTTTACAAGGTCTTTCGAGGTAACCATAGTTATCCCCTGAAGATATAATTAATGATTTTACTCCCTAATCCTCAAATTTCTGTGGATTTACATTATAGTGAAACCCATAAAACTCATAAGATTCGTAATGAAAGTAACTCTGGTGTTCTAGAGGGAAAAAAAATCCAAATATCAAGATATAGTTGGTGGTGCATTACAATAAAGGTGTATTACATTTCCTTAGATATTCTTCAGGATGCCAGTTACATAGAATCCATAAAATCATAATTTATCATTAGGTGGGCAAAGTGAAAATAAATGATCAGGAAGCTGTGGCTTGCTCCTGGGAGGTGAGTAATGGGTCAAATTGTAGTCATTGTGTCTGTAATGCAAGTGGAATGACCATGGAACATGAATTCCAATAGATTCCATTTAGTTCTTCAATTGCTAATCAGTTTTCTCAAGAAAAATTCTATGTGACAAATACAAAATAGCATGTATAGCTTACTAAGCTCTGTGCTAGACAAAATGAGGTGAACAAAAACAGGTTATAGACGGAAATATAATTTTAGCTGGATTATTTAGTGTTCAATCATAGGAAGGAGAGAACAAAGAAATAAAGTATATTATGCCATGTTAACTTGAATAGTATTGCCAGGAAAGCTACAAGTGATGAACAAAGTAAACATGAATTCTGGTTGCAGATGAGCTAATTTCTAAAACTATCTTTGACATAGCAGTTTATTTATATTTTCTCTCCTATTAAAAATAAAAACAAGGGCTGGCCACAGTGGCTCATGCCTATAATCCCAGCACCTTGCGAGGCCAAGGAGGGCAAATCATGAGATCAGAAATTGGAGACCAGCCTGATCCACATGGTGAAACCCCGTCTCTAATAAGAACACAAAAATTAGCCAGGCATGGTGGCGAACAACTGTATTCCTAGCTACCTGGGAGGCTGAGGCAGGAGAATGCTTGAACCTGGGAGGCAGAGGTTGCAGTGAGCCGAAATCGCGCCCCTGCACTCCAGTCTGGGTGACAGAGTGACTCCATCACAAAAATAAATAAATAAATAAATAAATAAATAAATAAATAAATAAATAAATAAAATGAAAAAAGATTAGTGGTAGCTGTAAAAAGAAGTCTAAAATAATCTTTTTTCTACTCCTTTACTTCACTTCTTTACCCTTTATATTTAAAATTATTAACTGAATAATATAGACATATAAACACTTAGCATCAGCTTAACACTGGGCTCCCCATAAACATGGTTCAGAACTCTAGCAATCATGGAATGGCTTAGTTGCTGACTTTAAAGAACAAGCTATATCAAACCTCCCCAGTTTATAAAAAAGACAAGTATTTCAAATGACATCATGTGCTTGCTCCAAGTATAGGAAGTTGGTTTCAAACTCTTTAAAATATATCTGCATTGATGACAATGATAAGAAGAATGTATATCTTTGAATTTCCATCTTTTCCCCATAGTATGACAGCATCCAATGGCTTTAGATCATTTTCTGGAGAACAGAGGCCAGTGAAGGAAACCTGCTGACTAACTTAAAGTAACAGATTTGTCATTTAATGGGCTATTCCGAAAAGTTTGGATGGATTTCCAAGAAGACTCGGATACTTTACAACAATGCTTTGACTGATTAAGATAGTTACATAAAACAGCTAAAATACGGTATGTTCTGGCAGATCTGAAAGAGGACAACAGATGTCCTGCTAATAGTGCATTTTTGTTACTATGTGAAGTAAAATAATTTGTACATTGTTTCTAAAGCAATCGGGGGTTACTCATATCCCTAAGATTACCTAACAGCTTCTCTATCAATACAGAGTGGAAGGCACTAAAGAACACAATAAGCCAAGCCTTTGAAGTGCCTTTCCAATTTCAAATTCTAAACGGGATATTTTTTCTTAATCACAGCATAAGTACTGGAGGCAGGGCCAACATTATTCACAAATAAGGAATCCCTCCAATAACACATAATATGAGAAATATTGAGAAATCTGAGGAGACATTTCTAACATCTTTAGTCACAATGGCTAAAAGCCTGTCTTTAGAGTGTAATTATTTTGAATTATTGATTTATCGTAAGAAATACGAATTACATTTTACATTCCTAGAGGGTTATAACCTGCATTTTATCAGCAATGAATATTTTAGTGATGTTGGAGTACGTTAAAGAAGACCCATTCATCTTATTCATTTTTTTTCTCTGATAGCAAGCTTACTACTAGGTCCTGAACAGAGTCAGAAGATAAAGTCACCTCAATGATAGAAATTATGTGAGAAAAAGAAAATAAAGAGATTGCAAAGTACTGTTTGTGGTTCTACCTGCGTTGGAGTATGACAATTAAAAGTCGTATGTCCTCTTCTCCCTATGTCCATACTTTCCATTAAGGAGCATGGTGTAAAGCTTAGCCATCTGTATAAAACAATGTTTATGGCAGCCGCCGCCGCGCCGCTGTCGCTCTCCAACTCCAGCCCCGCCTCTTGCTCGCGGCGCTCTAGCCCCGCCTCTTGCTGGCGGCGGCGCTCTAGCTGAAGGAGAAGCGGGAAAGTAAGGAAGTCTCTATACCATGGTTAGTACAAAGCGAACTGTCCGCAAATCCACCTGTGGTAAAACACCAGGAAGCAACTGGCTGCAAAAGCCGCTCGTCAGAGTGCGCCCTCTGCTAGGGAGATGAAGAAACCTCACTATTTACAGGCCTGGTACTGTGGCACTCCATGAAATCAGACTGTCAGAAGTCCACTAAACTTCTGATTCGCAAATTTCCCTTCCAGTGTCTAGGGCAAGAAATTGTTCAGGACTTTAAAACAGATCTGCGCTTCCACGTAGCTATCCATGCTTTGCAGGAGGTAAGTGAGGCCTAACTGGTTGACTTTTTTTGAAGACGCCAACCTGTGCGGTATCCATGCTGAATGTGTAACAATTATTGCAAAAGATGTCCAGCTAGCACGGTTCATACTTAAGAATCCACTATGATGGGAAACATTTCATTCTCAAAAATAATAATAATAATTCCTTCTTCGTGTTATTGGTAGTTCTGAACGTTAGATATTTTTTCCCATGGGATCAAAAGGTACCTAAGTGTATGACTGCGAGTGGAAAAATAGGGGACAGTAATCAAGTATTGGCAGTTTTTCTGCTTTCTGTGTGTGAATTTTTAATGTAAATGCGGAGAAGTAAAGCATTAATGCAAATTAAAATGTTTCAGTGAACAAGTTTCAGCGGTTCAACTTTCTAATAATTATAAATAAACTTGGTAAATTTTTCTGGACAATGCCAGCATTTTGATTTTTTTTAAACATGTAGATTTCTTATTGATGGCAACTAAATGATGTTTGTAGCATTTTTATCATACAGTAGATTCCATCCATTCACCATATTTTTCTGAGTTGTCCTACACTGTAAGTACATGATTTTAATATCTGTCTTCTTGTGCTGTTCCTGTAAGTTTGCTATTAAAGTACATTCAAATAAAATTAAAAAACAATGTTTACTTTAAAAGGCTGGGTTTTGATATGGCAAAGATAGTTACTATCTCTTGCGGATGCCATTAGTGTGGCTCAGAAAGGTGGCATCCTTACCCATTATAAAGCTGTTTCTGCATATTGAACACTATGTGATACACTCCTCATTCCACTGTAAAATGCTATTGCAATTTTATTTCAATATCTTTCCCATCATACTGATTATGAGTAAATAAGAAAAAGGAGACTATTGGTTTCTATAAAAAATGAATGAATCTGACTGACTTTACCTAAGTAAAGTCAGTATTAATAATAGTGGTAACAAATTTATTGCAAAAGAAAATACAATTTAGACATCTTACCAAAAATTCAATAAAAATATTCTATGTGTATTATTGTATTCCTGTGCATTTAGTTTTATAATATTCTATTGAAGGGGAAAATGGGAAATACTGATATATTCTGCTCTAGCCGAAAGTGTTCTTTGCTGGCCTCAAATTATTTGAATTTACTGGTAAGTCAGCAACATGCTAAGTCTGTTGGCTTGTTGGTTATGATAATATATCATTCAGCATCTGACTACTGAAAAGTGAGGTCTGGATGAGTGGCCTGGTGCAGTTTGGAATTTGGTACTGCATAGTGAGATTGTGTCACCTAAATTAGATCTTCTTTTTGCCATGGTCTTTGAGAAATCATCTGAGCTACTAAAGGCATGAAAAGATGGACAATTTTAATTTTATATTATGAAGTGTTTAAATATAGCTACGTGTATGCCATCATTTTGCTTTTATTTTAAAGTAACTGTGTGTACACACAGATTATCACTATAAATATTTAGTCACTTAGCCTGGAATTACTCAGTACAATATTACTTTATTATATATGCAAATTAGCAAACCTATCATAATACTGCCTTAATTTTTTGTTATATCAATTTTGTGGATAAATTCAATGTGTCCAGGAATTCTCTCTCATCTTTTATACTTTTTAGGTGTAGACATAATTTTTGAATGTGAATTCCAGATAAAACAGAAATTTGCATTGTGAGATTAGAAACTTCCTTACAGCAGATGAAGAAAGGAAACAAGCATCATTTGATTTTATTCCAGAATCATGCTGAATCATACTAGAACTGCTGTACAAGGAGATTGAGCCAAGTTGGACAGGCTGAAAAGAAAAACATCTTGTTTAGACTCCTTGAACTTGTTGTTTAGGTGAAGCCTTTTGGGAGTAGGTAGATGTAACTGAAAAAGAGAGACTAAGCTGTCCTTTTCCCCTGAGCTCTTTTGCCAGGGAGAAGGAATTAGACCAGTATCTTTGGGAATGTAGTTACCTGTTGGTCAGGGGCCAACAGAAGAGTGTTGCTGTGGAGAGACCTACATTTGTTAATTATCTCCAGGAGAGCTAAAAAAGCTAGTAGGCATGAGTTCGTGTTTTGGCTGTTGCTTTACACAAACAATCCCATCTTCTCATTATGTGTGTATGTGTGTGTGTTTTCTGCTTGCACCAGCAACTCTTTTTTAGGCCTCTAAACATTCTGGGTTTTTTGTTTGTTTTGTTTTTCCCAAGCCATGACCATCATTCTTTTTTTTTTTTTCCTGGAATAGATATTATTATTTTGCTATTATTTCAATACTAGTTTTCAAGGTATTATAATTTTGTTGTTATTGGCCAAGTTAAGGTATGCTAACTAGTCGTGGGTCAGGAAACTAGCTGAGTAATACCAGGAGCACACCTCAACATAATGAGTGATACTGGGCCATCTGTCTCCAAGAGGAATAATAAAGCAGCAGTCAGAGAAAGCATGATTCATAACTCTGATGCTGAGCTCAGAAGTTTAGTGTTTCTTAAAACATAAATAACTTTTCACAACTTGCTTATTTTCAATCTAGTAACTATTGGTAATTAAAATTATTTCTAATCACTTTATTTTCAATTTACAAAAGAACTGAGAATATTGAATAGATATTCTTTCTCCATCACCTCACCTAACTCCAGAAATAACTCACACAGAGTTATCTGAACTCAAATCCAGTGCACATGATATTTCAAGGTTAGCTGCTTAAACAGAGTAATTTGGATTTTTCTTCATAGGTGGTAGGCCACTGCCAGACTTCTTAATCAGCGTATGTCCTAAAACTTAGATGGGAAGAAAGAAAAGTAATAATTGATTTATATTATTGATTCTTTACTAGCACAGGGAGTTTTCCACCATCTCTCTAATACAAGATTGATATATGAAAATCAATTTATTTTAATATCAATTAGTTATTAAAATTTAACCAAAAATATACTTAAAGATAAATTTAACAAAATATATTTTATTTTTTGTTAAAATATATTTATAGGTTAAATAATATTATAGGTATCATTGCTACCTATAAAACATTAAAGAAATATAAAACCTTAAATAATAGAGAGATATACCATTTTCATGGATTATTAGCATTTAAAAATTTTTTTTGAGTTATTCATAGATTCAATGCAATCTTTAGAATTTTTATGAAAATGAAATTGACCTAGAATAATAACAGAGAAGTTACACTAAGTGGAGGAGAAATGAAAATATGTCTAGACAAAGAATTGCACATGGTTGCCTAGAGAAGCTTTATTCATAACAGTCAAAAACAATCCTAATACTGCTAACGAATGAATAAACAAATTGTGATACACCATGCAATGGGATACTACTCAGAAATTTTAAAAAGTAACAAACTAGATCAACATAACCACATGACCAATCTAAAAACCTTATAATCAGTGAAAGAATGCAGACACAAATGAGCACATGCATGCCATTCCATTGATGTGAAACACTAAAAAAAAACAAATTTAATCTGCAGGTATAGACAACAGAGCAGCAGTTACCTTGAACCAGAAGTGGGTATTGACTAACTGGGAAGAGATATTAAAGAACTTTTTGGGTGATGAAAAATGTTTGCTATCTTAAATGTGGGGGTAGTTAAATAGGTAAAACCTGTTGAACAACATGATAAAAATTATTATACTATGTATAAATTATAACTTAATAAAGTAAATTAAAAAAACAAACTCTTTGTTAGAAACTAAACAGAGAGATTTTAAACCTGGTGTGAATATAAAGTTAATATAGTTAGGAAAGCAATTGAAAAGTGAAAAAAAAAATGGAGGTAAGAGACAGCTGATAGTACCAGATAGAACATATTTCACAATCACAGCAATTTTAACAGTTTGGAACAATGTATGAATGGACAGAATAGAGAGACAAGCCTTTCATTAGTGTTTTTATAATTAACTAAATGGGCATGTAAATCTTAAAAATAACACATTATAGACAGGAGTTCAAAATTAGGTTTTGAGTTGCCTTAGTTTGCTCAGGGTAAAGCAAATTTAGAAACATGTCAAGTACCTCAAAAGCTTCTGTAACCAAGGCATATATTGAGGATACATCTGCACTCACTTAAAAACAAATCCATATGAATAGGGGATTATTTGCACAAACAATCCACATAACAGTCAAGTAATATTTTTAAAAATTGTGTCTGTATAATGTGGAAATCTAAGTTGATGTAATTTTTATTTTTTGTCCTATATATTTAAAGAGTTTTCTTAGTCTGAAAATATAGTATAATGAATATGTCATAGAACAAGTAGAAGTCAGATACTACAGGTTTCCTTTACGAAGGCTCAGTTGCCTTTTTGGAAGCAGATACGTGACTCTTTTAACACTGACAAACAGTGTATGCTATTTGAAGAGGTCAAAAACATTTTTTTTTTTTTTTTTTTTTTTGCTGTACTAAATTGGAAACAGTCTTGAGTGCCATACCCAAGACTTGAGCTCGGGCTTTATTCTTTTTCTCTTTTTTTTCTTTTTATTCTTTTTTTTTTTTAATTGTACTTTAGGTTTTGGGGTACATGTGCAGATCATGCAGAATTGTTGCATAGGTACACACATGGCAATGTGGTTTGCTGCCTCCAACCCCCAGTCACCTACATCTGGCATTTCTCCCCATGTTATCCCTCCCTGACCTCCCAACCTCCCCACTGTCCCTCCCTTGGCACCCTCCAACAGACCCCAGTGTATGATGCTCCCCTCCCTGTGTCCATGTTTTTTCATTGTTCAACACCCGCCTATAAGTGAGAATATGCCATGTTTGATTTTCTGTTCTTGTGTCAGTTTGCTGAGAATGATGGTTTCCAGGTTCATCCATCTCCCTACAAAGGACACAAACTCATCATTTTTTATGGCTGCATAGTATTCCATGGTGTATATATGCCACATTTTCCTTGTCCCGTCTATCGTCAGTGGGCATTTGGGTTGGTTCCAGGTCTTTGCTATTGTAAACAGTGCCACTATGAACATACGTGTGCATGTGTCTTTATAACACAATGATGTATAATTCTTTGAGTATATACCCAGTAATGGGATTGCTGGGTCAAATGGAATTTCTATTTCTAGGTCCTTGAGGAAGCACCACACTGTCTTCCACAATGGTTGAACCAGTTTACACTCCCACCATTTCTCCACATCCTCTCCAGCATCTGTTGTCTCCAGATTTTTTGATGATCGTCATTCTAACTGGCATGAGGTCGTATCTCAATGTGGTTTTGATTTGCATTTCTCTAATAATCAATGATGATGAGCATTTTTTCATATGTTTGTTGCCCTCATATATGTCTTCTTTTCGAAAGTATCTGTTCATATCCTTCTCCCACTTTTTGATGGGTTTGTTTTATTCTTGTAAATCTGTTTTAGTTCTTTGTAGATTCTGGATATTAGCCCTTTGTCAGATGGGTAGATTGCAAAAATTTATTCTCATTCCGTTAGTTGTTGGTTCACTCTAATGATTGTTTCTTTTGCTGTACAGACGCTCTGGAGTTTAATTAGGTCCTATTTGTCTATTTTGGCTTTTGTTGCCAATGCTTTTGGTGTTTTAGTCATGAAGTCCTTGCCTATGCCTATGTCCTGAATGGTTTTACCTAGGTTTTCTTCCAGGGTTTTTATGGTGTTCTGTCCTATGTTTAAGTCTTTAATCCATCTGGAGTTAATTTTGGTGTAAGGTGTCAGGAAGGGGTCCAGTTTCTGCTTTCTGCACACTGCTAGCCAGTTTTCTCAACATCATTTATTAAACAGAGAATCCTTTCCCCATTGCTTGTTTTTGTCAGGTTTGTCAAAGATCAGATGGTTGTAGATATGTGGCATTGGCTCCAAGGCCTCTGTTCTGTTCCATTTGTCTATATTTTGGTTTTCAGAACAGTACCAAGCTGTTTTGATTACTATAGCCTTGTAGTATAGTTTGAAATCAGATAGCGTGATGACTCCAGCTTTGTTCTTTTTGCTTAGGATTGTCTTGGCTATGCAGGCTCTCTTTTGGTTCCATATGAAGTCTAAGGTGGTTTTTTCCAGTTCTGTGAAGAAGGTCACTGGTAGCTTGATGGGGATCGCGTTGAATCTATAAATTACTTTGGGCAGTATGGCCATTTTCATGATATTGATTCTTTCTAACCATGAGAATGGAATATTTCTCCATTTGTTTGTGTCCTCTCTTTATTTTTTTGAGCAGTGGTTTGTAGTTCTCCTTGAAGAGGTCCTTTACATCCTTTGTTAATTGTATTCCTAGGTATTTTATTCTCTTTGTAGCAATTGTGAACGGGA
Organism: Cacajao melanocephalus; assembly: GCA_963573385.1. Lineage (NCBI taxonomy): Eukaryota > Metazoa > Chordata > Mammalia > Primates > Pitheciidae > Cacajao > Cacajao melanocephalus. Next base: position 73,639 of record CAUYLG010055351.1, on the reverse strand, counting down.
GTTCACTCATGATTTGGTTCTCTGTTAGTCTGTTATTGGTGTATAGAAATGCTTGTGATTTCTCCACATTGGTTTTGTAACCTGAGACCTTGCTGAAGTTGTTTATCAGTTTAAGGAGTAGTCTCATCACAGTCTGCCAACAGAGGCATTGCTGAGCTGCCACAGGCTCTGCCCAGCTGCTGTGTGAACTGCCTTGGTAGTGGCGGACTGCCTCAGTAGTGGCTGTTGCCCTTTTCCCCACTGAGTTGGACTGTCCTGGGTCCAGCTGCACTTGCTGTGAAACTCTCAGTCCAGAGCGTTTCAGATTGCTTGCTTTGTGGGGGCGGTACCCGCCTAGCCAGATTGCCTGGCTCCGTGTCTCAGCCCCCTCCCTCTCAGTTGAATGGGCTGCTCTGTCTCCCAGGCGTTTCAGGCGCTAGTCAAAACAGCCGCCCAAACTTGTGTGAGTTTCTGTGCGCCGACCTGGCACCGGCTGAAATCACCACATTGAAAACTAGTGGCACTTTTCAGCGCGGGAATCTCCTGGTCTGTGGGCAGTGTAAACTTGTTTGGAAATGCGGTGACACTCACCCTCTGTGCTGTTCCTGCTGGGAACTGCACTCCGGAGCTGTTCCTATTTGGCCATCTTCGATCCTCCTCCAAAAACATTTTGAACTATGCAAACTTTAAAGAAAACTTACATCATAAAGTTGTTGGATAGGGGAGGATTAGGGAGATGTGGATAACTAAAAATTACTGGGCTCCAAGGGAAAGAAACTAAACTAAATTCCAAGTGCTACTATTTCTTCTTCAAAACCAGAATGCAATCTTACAGTCCTGGCCTTTGTAACTCAAGAAATTCATGGTGAAGGAAACTGAGAGGATGATGAAGGTAATAGACAAAGAAAGAGATCCTTGATTCCAGAGGTTCAAGCAAACATCCGTGGTCTTCATGCTGGTATTGCCTCTAGTCTGTGGATGTACCAGGCATACCCCAGTTTTGGGGTCTTTGGACTTGCTGATTCCTCTGCCTGTAAAGCTCCCTTTCTGGATAGTCACACATTGCTTTCTTACTTTTTTTATGTCTTCACTCAGATATCCCCCTTTCCTGGTCACCATATCTAAAACTACAACCTGCCTACCACCACTATCCTTCTTCTGCCACACACACAAACTTCTTATTACTTATCTATGCTTTATTTTATTACTTGTCTATGTGCATGTGCGTGTGTGTGTGTGTGTACACACATTTAATTCAGTTTATTGTCTGTTTCCCCATCAGAATAGCCTCATGAAGGCAGAGACTTTTGCATGTTTTGTCACTGCTCTGTCCCTAGCACTTATAATGATGCATGGCACATAATGGTATCTAACAAGCATTTGTTGAATGACTGACAATCAAATAAATGAATTAGTGATTGACTGAAGAATGAATACTAAGGGTGGGAACTGAGGCTGAAAATTGTTGTATGGGATGAAAATAAAATACAGTTGACAACCACAAACTGCTCTACTCAGAGAAACTTTACTCAACATTTTTTAAATGATAAATTTGAAGTTAACAAAAAGTTTATATTAAACACCAGAAGAGGGTCTAACTGAATATTTTTTCATAACGTTTTAGGCAAATCAATGATGACAATGTATAATGGGCTTTAATAGACATTGGTATTTTTCACAAATAAAGCTAATCTCTAAATTGTCATTGTGATAGATATTCCTGCAACTCTAAAACAACATCTGATGCTGCTGATGAAAGCCAACTCTCAGGGTAAATGGAGCATAATGCCCTAGTGTGACAAATCCAATTAATCTATTTATTCTACAAAATTCATTGAATACTTTTAATAAATAGCATACCTAGAAAACAGTAGAAACTATCTTGGCATTATTTTGCACGACGTACTACTGAAGTTACCTGCATATTCTGAATTTCAGAATTTGACTTAGTTGTTATTATGTCCCCTCAGGATAATTGTCTAGTCTACTGATATCGTAAGTGTTTGTGAAAAACAAGTACAATGCATATATTAATTAAATTGCTAGGGTAGGGTGACTATAGTTAAATAAAAATGTATTGTACATCCTAGATACTCTAACTTGATCACTATGCATTATATACATTTAACAAAATTCTACATGCATCTCATAAATTTGTACTAAAAAAATCAATAAAATCTTTTAAATAATTAAAAATAAAATCAACTTATTCAATGCACAGTCACAAGTGAAATAACATTAATGAATCTTCCTCTTTTTTTTTTTTTTATCACCTTGATGCTGCATCTCTTAAGCCCATTTTAACTCCAATTACCCCACATTCCACATTGGTTTGTGTTTGAAATGTCACTAACTGATGACTTTTATGCTATTTGCTGTGAAGTTTCTGCTAGTCTGCAGTTGTCCAAAGCTCAACAAATGTTTCTCAAAAGAAGACATTCCTACGGCCAACATTTATATAAAAAAGATCAACATTACTATTCCTCTGGGAAACGCAAATGAAAACCACGTGAGAAATCATCTCACACTGTTAAATTACTATTATTAAAAAGAGAGAAGATATGTGTTGGTGAGGATATTAAGAAGGAAAAATCCTTGAACACTCTTGGTGAAAATGCAATTTGGTACAGACGTTATGAAACACATGATGAATGCTCCTTAAAAAATTTAAAACATGATCCAGCAATCTTACTTTTGGGTATATGGCCATATGGAATGAAATCAGTCTCTTTGTCTCAAAGAAGTAACTACATTCCATGTTCATTGCAGCATCATTCACAATAGTCAGGATATGGAATTAACCAAACTGTCCATTGACAGATGAATGGATTTGAAAATGGGCTACACACATACACACAACACACAATGGAATATTATTCATCCTTCAAAAAGAAGGAAACTGTCATTTGAGACAACATGAATAAAACTGGAAGACATTATGCTGAGTGAAATAAGCCAGGCACAGAAAGACAAATGTTGCATGATCTCACTTATACATCGAATTTGAAAAAGTTGAACTTATAAGAGCAGATAATAGAATGGTGGTTACCACAGGGATGGGTGTGGGCTAGGGAAATAGGGAGATGTTGGTCAAAATATACAAAGTTTCAGTTATGCAACATGAATAATTGCCAGAGACATAGTGTACAGCTTAGTGACTTATTTAAGAACATTGTATTGTAAGCTTGAAATTAGCTAAGAGAGTAGATCTTAAGTGTTCTCATCACACACACACACAATAGTAATTATTTGAGATAACGAGCATGCTAATTTGCTTGATTGTGGTAATCATTTCACAATGATTTTATACCTATACCAAAACATCGCATTGAACATCTTAAATATAATACTACTTTCATTTGTCAATTATATCTCAATAAAGCTGAAAATAAAACCCAAACAAACAAACAAACAAAAAAGCTCAAACATAATATAAGAATTTTCAACAGCAGTGGTATAGCTGTAAGTAGTACTCTATTTGTGATTTATTATTGCATAGACTTTTCCAAGTTAAAAAAAAAGTATAATAAAAGAAAGACAGAAAAAAGAGAAAAGAAACATAAGTAGGTCATCCCTCCTTCAATGTATGTTGCCAAATGTCCACAATACGCAGAAATAGCCTATGAAATAATTTTCACTTTTTAAAGCTTCAGAGATGATGGGAAACACCTGTATTTTGGCATAAGATTATACCCCACCCACACTCCCAAGGATAATCACTCCCTGAAAAAAAGTCCCTAGCACAGAGTATTCAATTCATCTGTGTTTATTATCACACATAATCTACTCCCACATTCCATCTATTTAAGTATTTCTCACACATGATGCATAAATTATACATCATGCTAGAAACTAAGAAACAAAGATGAATGATATACAGTTTTATTCAGTCAAATTATGTAGATTTCATATAATATAGGAAAAATTTAAGCTATCTGAATAGACCTGTGGGAGAATTTATTTGTAAGGACATATTTCAAATATAGAACAAAAGACATATGAAAAAAGGAACTTTTTCTCTTCCGTTGCCAATAGATCTTCATGCCATGAAAGAGATACTGGCTCTCATTAACGGAAACAATATACAGTTTTTGAAAACAATAACCTTACATAGTTATAGAAAAGAATATTAAAAATCTCATAGATACTAGATTAAACATTTTGATGTAGTCACACTGAACCTCCTACTTAGGAAAGTAACATACTAGATTATCCTCCCTCCCTTCCTAGATGAAGAGGCTGTTGGTATTCTGTGTGTGTCATTGTTTGTTTACTATATGGGTATGTGTCCTCAACAATATAAATATTAACTTCATATTTTACAAACTGTATGCAGTGGCATCATACTGCATAACTTTGACATTTTCTCAATGTTATATTTTTGTAGTTTATCTGTTTTGATATGTGTAACTCTAGTTCATTTATATGTATCGCTATCAGGTATTCCATGGCAAGACTGTATCACGGTTCACTTATCCTTCTGTTTATAGATGTTTAGGTTTCAGTTTTTCTCTATGCTTTAATAATCACTCATATGTGTTTTCCTGGAGTCATGAAGTAGGGTTTTTCTGGAGTGTATGCTCATAAGTGGAATTGCTTAGTCTTAGAGAATGATACCTTTAAATGCATTATAAACTAACACCCTGCCCTGTAAGTTGCACCAATTTACATCACAATCAATATACTGAAAAGTTTCCTATTGTTCTTTGTCAGTGTTTCTCACACAGGGTGATATGACATGCTGAGAGGCATTTGAAAATTTCTAGGGAAGTTTTGGGTTTCTTTAATGATTGGAAAGCAGTACAAGCATTAAGCTGGTGAATGCTAGGAATTCGAGACTAACAATACATGTGACAGTCCCCCCATAAGAATTGCTCTGTTCCTCAAAGGTCTTTTGAAAGTATAACTGGATACCTATGAAGACTGAAGATTGTTTTCTAAGAAGAGATCCTGTGAGTAATTATCAGAGCTATAATGTAAATTACCTTTCCTACATAGCCAAAGTAGTTTTACTTAGTTTTAAATTATGCTGAATTTCCAGTGATTGGAACCACTGTTACAGTTGTAGAAAGATACACATTGTGTATATGTGTGTGCATGTGCGTGTGTTTGTGGTGAGAGATATAGATCTGTACAAAAAAAATTGTCATTACTTGGAAAAAGTACATCACTAATGACAGAAATGCCTATGGCCATTAAATCCTCTACTAAAAATGCCAGGATTTGTATTCATTGCTACCCCCTTTCATGGTGATATAGAGACAAATGCCTGACATTATGTTGCCATGCCCAAGCATTGATATATTAAACTATATAATCACATTATAAATTAATTTTATTTCTTCTTGCATACTTTATGCTCCTATATATTATGATACTATCATATTATATTGTTGGATTTTTGAATGTATGTATATAGGGGGTAATATTACCTATGAATTTTATATTAGGCTACTAAAGCAAATGACATGTCCAACACATAATATTAGCAGAACATCTTACATTCTGCCAATCAGATGCAGATGAAATATTTTGTTTACATTTTAATTTCCCTGATAACATTTAGGTTGAACATCTTTTCATACCTTTAGTTAACTGTTTTCCTTGTATATGTTGTGTGTTCATAACCTTAAATTGCTTGTGTTTTCCTTACAGATTTGTCAAATTCTTAATATATGTCAGAGAATAATCGTTTGCCATTTGGATATGTCATATTTTTTATTTTTGATTTTTAGCCATTTCTTGCCTTTATTATGCCTTTTGTGTAGAGAAGTTTAAACTTTATTTTGTTCTAATTTAGTGTGTTTAAACTATTTTAAAACATTTGTACAAAATGAGTCTCATCTAGGTAAATTATCTTTTCCAGGAATTTATGTTGAAATATATATGATAAAAATATGTACTATAGAATAGTGTGCATATCTATATGATTTTTTCATATGTTTTTGCAATTTTTGATTGAATGCTAATTTTAAATGGAAAGTTTTGTGTATGTGCTTATTTCTTCTTGTTCTTTCTTTCCTTCATTTCATCCTCCTTTTCTTATCCGTCATTGACTCATGGATATCAGCTTTGCCCACCCTTCTCACGGTACCGTGATTCTTATAGTTGTGGTTCAGATATCTTTCTTGTTAAACTATCAGGGATTTTGTACTTCCTTTTATCCATTCAGCTGTGATTTGCTGAAAATTTTCTGTTCACATATCTTTGACCCTGTCTACAAGCTTCCCTGTATTCTTAAGTTTCTGATTTTTTCAAGCCAGTTTCAAAGTATTCTGACCACTGTCCTCTGGCTTTAGACAGGTGATTCATTACTGAATATCATTGCTGTTATCTGTTCATAATCTTGGAGACCAGAAGGCCTGACACCATCACTGCACTCAGTTTTGTGCATCCGTTCTATTTCTGTTCTATGAAAGTGTATAATCTGGTTTTTTGAGCCTGCATGAAGTGCTTGTGTTATTGCCATTGCTATTATTTACTCTTTTATATGTTCTTTTTCATTGTTATGTATTTGAAGCATGGGCTTTGCCTCAAGTTGCAAACTTACTACATAATCTTTAACGGAGTTTGAAAATGTATTTTGAGAAAAAAAAAAGAGATGGACTGTGGATTTATTAAATGTAACATGTTAAAACATATATCTATTCCACCTATAAAGGGAGAAAGCCTATGATGATAAGAAAGATATATCCTAGGCTTATGAACAAGCATAACTCTACTCCTTTCCTAAGGCAAGACTGTAATTTCTTAATAACAACCCAAGGTTTCAAGTTAATGGAGCTGCCACAGAGGCAGGGAGTATAACTGAGACCCCCTAAGTGTTTATGTGTTCTTGTTTTACCTATTAATTTTCATTTGTGAGTCTAGGTTGAAAGTGATAATTGTTTAATTGTGCATATTGGCTTTTTCATTTTTTAAATTTAACGATTTGCAATGTTTTTAATCTAAAAGAATACCTCATGCTGTGATAATCAACGTGATAAAATGTAAAAATAAATAAATAGCCCACGTTTAAATGATTTCTCTTATCTACCAACAAGTTCTCTCTGTTGAATACAAACTTAATTGCAATATATTTCCTTAATGGCCTCCTTTAATTGGATACCCTGATATGGTATCTTTGGAAAGTTGAAGTTCTATAACAAAGCATTAGCAGTTAGTTCTTTCAAAGAAGCTTGTAATTAAATGAACACATAGAAATAGTATTTTTTCAATATGTAGCTATTAAATGAAAATGAATATACTTTGCTTTGCCTTGAGTTGAATTTCTTTTTGTAATATTATGAAAGTTTATGCAGGGAGAACATGATTCATGAAATCTAGAGCTATTTATACAAAATACCACAAGAAACAAGAAACTATACTAAAATTTCAGCCTTCTCAAATTTTTTTCTCCAGGTGGGTCTTTGAAATTACAAACGCATTGTAGATAGTAATATCAGGTTAACCACAATGTCAGTCCAACCTAGTACTATGTCCACATAGGTCAATAAGCACTTTCAATAGAAATGATGAAATTAGCAAAAGAATCTGTTTGGCTTCACTCTGAAGCAGAATTATATGATGTCATTTTTTGTTCCTTCGACTTCTTTTATTATAAAATATTCTAAAGTTAAAATAATCTAACTGACCTCTAGAAATTACTAAGCATTAACAAAATAGTAATTTCTGCACAGATTATCTTTTGTTGTTAAATCACTTTTACAGATTTAGTTGAAATTACATTTCTTTCTCAACACACTTTCATCACTTGTCTGGAGGAGCTACCATCCAAATGTATTCATAAGCCATGCATAATGTGCTATTTGCTTTGATCTCTTTCTCTATTTAACCACCCTGCAACTTTCTTTTTTTCACTCTACTTTAAAATCTTCAGTATAAGTCTATATCTATACCAATATAATGCTTTAATGCATTTGTCAACATGTGAAAGTTATAAATTCTTCTCCTAATGGATACCTCCCAGTTTTTGATATTACAAAGAGATTTAATTTTGGAAAATTATGACAACTGAAAGTACTACACCAAGAGTGTGTGATAACTCCCAATTCTCATCTTCTCTGAAACACTTCACACAGTCATGCTTCTAAAGGTCAATTACTAAATTTATGCCTAAATTCAAGGCTACCCCAACTAGTGATTAATAAAGTTTTTAAAAATCTTTTTATTTTTAATTCACTACATATGACTGCCTTTATTTTGTGTTAAATGTCATCCCAAATTTCATATTCATTACTTTATATATACTGTTGTGCTTTATTTTTGTAATATTCATTATACAATCATTAAAATAACTGATTATGCAGTTAGGTTGTGTGGGTGGTTCTGTTTTACTATATTTCTCACCTTAAAATACATATTTTTTTATTTCAGAATTCTGATTTTTCTTTCTCCTAAAAAAAAATGTTTCTTTTTTTTTGTGAAATACCTCCAAATTTAAATAAGAAATTTGTTTATTTTTAAGTCATCCTGATGAGTGATAGTGTTGCTTATCAACATTTAGCAATATTTTATGTTGGTTTCTTCTTTTTTTTTTTTTTTTTGGTTGCCACCTGGTGATTTGAACATGTGGTGCAGATCACACATTCCTCACTAAATTGATAAATTAAAAGTCTCTTTGAGGTCTTGAGAAAATATGCCACATTTGACAGAATCTGACATCTTTTGCAATTTTGGTGAAATATGTTAAATACACTGTTTTTATACATTGGAGGACATGAGATGTTAAAGAATCAACTCTGCTATCACTTCCCTGAAACATTTAATTGAAGCTCTTATCAAATCCCTTCAAGAGTAATGTAAAGATGCAAAGATTTTTCCACTGCAGTAAGAGTAACATTTTTGAGGCTTCATCCATGTCAGCCTTTCTCACAGAGAAGCTCTCCTCCTCCTTTCCTAAGCCTTTAATTTCTCAAATTCTTGTCTTCCTCTCTTTAGATAAAGGAGAAAAAGAAGGATATTATCCTACAAAAACTGTGCTCCCCTAAAAAATCATTACTTATCCTCTGCTATCAGTTAGTTATATCAAACACAGAGTCTTAAAACTGGTGAAAATTCTCCAAACGCAATTAAACTGCCATGATATTCTTTTTATTTTTCCAATTTCATTATTACAATTATCAGAAAATGTATACAAAGAAAAAAGAGAAAATGTGGTTTCTCCTTTGTGAGTTACTCTGTCCTGTGTAAGTTGCTAATGGCGGATTCATAATTTTATGACTGACAATATTAAAGGTTCACAGATATTAGAGCCATATAAATGAAAAATAACGGCAGTGGTAGCATCAACTGTTTGTTCAGGTTTATAATAACTGGTTCAGAATTTTTTTTTAAAGACAATAGATATCTGCTTGTAATGAATTAGGAAACTGAATGGATTTATTCCTTTACCCGGAAATACCTCTGGTCAATATTATTTATAAAGAGCTTGTCAATGAATTAAAACAAAAAACTATGGGAAAAAAGTCAAATTTTGTCTAGACTGAGTTTACTGCTTATTTCAATAAAAATACATATTTATTGAGATTGGCCTAGAGTAACCAGTGTTACAAAATTGGAAGAAATAACCAGCCCTAGTGAGAAATGATGATTCAGTACCATGGATGGCAGAATACTTGTTTCTCCAACTATTAACTGATATTCCTCCAAATTTTAGTTGCTAGATCATTAAAAACATTCCTATCAAGCAGTCATTGTTTGTGGCTGTAATTTCTGGTCCAAGAAGTTCTACTCAGACTAGCCAGATAGGTTACACTTTTTAAACTATATTTTTAACATATATATATATATATATTATATAAATTATATGTTATAAACACATTTTATATATATTCCCCCACCAATCTATTGTGTATGAATACTTTTATAAAAAATAAATATAGTAAAATACAGTAAGCTTAAAGTAGATATTAAATGTATGGAAATAAAATGAAGTTAAACCAGGGATTAAAAAATACAAGCCCTAATGTGTTTTTTATTGTTACATGAAAACAGACATAACACAATCTGATAAGTTATTATAAAAGTTTTAAATGCTAGCCCTCCATTGACACGCTTACCCTAGGACATGTGATGCCATAAAAAATGTTCCCCCAACTCCATGCAAATTCATTCATTGTAACTTAATCCCCAATGTGATGGTATTTGGAGATAAGGTTTTTGGAAGATGATTAGGTCATGAATAGACAGACCCCATGAATGAGATTAGTGCTCTTATGAAAGAGGCCCCAGAGAGTTCTCTATCTCCTTCTACTATGTGAGGCCACAGCAAAATTGTGGCTATCTATGAACCAAGAAGTGAGCCCTCATCAGACACTGAATCTGACAGTACCTTGATCTTGGGATTTCCAGCCTCTAGAACAGTGATAAATAAATTTATGTTGTTTATAAGCCAGTATAAAGCAAAATAAACGAAGGCTTTCATTTACTCCTTCATTCTACAAATGTTTATTGAGAGCTAAATTGTGCTGTCAGTAATGAACAAGAGAGGAGCTCCTGCCCACAAATAGCTTTTGTTCCAAAAGCGGGACAGAAACTGTTATCACTTGGTGTGATTTAAAACTAAAATTTTTACAAAGACTGTCTTTTAAAGGAGAGTAATTCTAGGTTGGGTGCAGCCTGTAATTCCACTACTTTGGAAGACTGAGGTGGGAGGATTCCTTGAGGCTAGTAGTTTGAAACCAGTTTAGTCAACATAGCAAGACGCTGTCTCTAGAAAATAAAAATAAATAATTAGCTGAGCACCATAGAAAGCACTTGTAACTTAGCTACTTGAGAGACTGAGGTGGGAGGGTTACTTGAGACCAGGAGTTTAAAGTTACTGTGACCTCACCCTGAGCGATAGAGAGAGAGAGAATCTGTCTCCCAAAATAAATTTAAAAAAAGAATAATTTTTAGATCAAAAACTGTACTACTTAACAGATTAAAACACCTCTAAACACATTGTCTTGTTATTTTCAGGTTATATTTCTGCAACACTTTAGCCTAGTAATGACCAAAGTATAGTTCCTGAACAAGCAGCATCAGTACTACATAGAAGCTAGTTAGAAATTCAAATTACTGAGGCACACCCCAACCCTACAATATCAGACATTCTGATTCTCATGCCAGCTGCAGTTTGAAGAACAATTCGTATACCCCACAGTTATCTGTAGGGCTTACTACAACACAGATCACTGGACCCCATTCCCAGAAGTTTGGATTCAGTAGGTCTGAAGTGGAGTCTGATAATTTGCATGTTAAAATAGGTTCCAGCTGTTGCTCATGCTGTCGATCTGGAGACCACACTTGAAGAACCATTGGCCTATTGCATATTCATTTTGGATAAACATTACATGAAAATTATCTTGGAAATTCTAAAATCACCAATGTTTGGACCCCACCCCTAAACAACTCAAGCATTATCTGCAGGTATGGCCCAGAAGTTATGTTTAAAAGTGGATTCCATGTGATTCTGATGTATACCCATGGTCAAGGTAGCATGCTAAGAGAAAATCAACTACAACAACTCTTTATGCTACCATATAGCACACAGGTAAAATGCTATTCTCATGAAAAACCATCAAGAATTTGAAACAGAACTCATTTCAAGTTGTTTCCATATAATGCTTCCCCCAAAGCAATAGTAAAATGAAAAAAAAAATCAATGAAACATATTATCTAGCATTATCTAGGTCAAAATCATATATTAAAATCCTAGATGTGCTGCCGAATTGAACTTAATAAGCAACTCTCAACTATATTGAAACTTTGTCCAACTAGGACACTCATGTAAATACAACTCTTAACAGTTTTCATTTACATTGAAATGTAAATGTCTTACATCTTGAATTATAGTGGAATGAAAATGCAAAAGTATTCACTTTATTTGTTTTGAAATAAATGATAAACCTTGCTTGGCACTGTAGCTGTTACTTCCACAAGCCAAGATGAAGTTTGTAACCTGTTTCTGGAGTGAAAAGCAAATGTCAATTTATCTAGAAGCGCTAATTCTTGCTGTGTCTGGGAGGTTATGGGCCTCTTATCAGTGTTTCATTCTGCAGGGAGCCAGTGGGCTTTGGGGGTCTCTTTGTTTATGTTCTTTAGTACTTTTCCATTAGAATAAGCACCAGGTCTTTAAGTTGCTCCGTTCCCCCAGACTAGTCTCCTGTGGCTTTGAAGCTCTCCAAATGCCACAAGTTCTCAACACCCCACCTCCCAACTCTCCTGCAGAATTTGTAAGTGACAAGAAGCTGCAAGAATACAGATGGCGTAATTATATATTTCGCAGTTGATTAATCACCACAAAACATTAATCACATTTTGTATAACAATTCATAATCAAATTCTTTATAGTAGAAATTAAGTTTCTTTCTGATAGGGAATGGATTCCTTTAGGATATTGACAGAGTTTTTCAGCATCTGTTTGGCTCCCATTCCACATCTGCATTTGATTTTCATCTGCTTTAGGGCTTAGTAAAATGTGGCTTAAAGGTTGTTTTATGACTGTAAATGTATGTGTTAATAGAAGAATTTATTGAGAAGAAAAGCTTTGCACAAGTTAGATACTATGAAATTTTTTTTCAGGTCATAACAGTTTCTTTAGTAAAAACTATAAAATTTGGTTTTTCTAAAGAATGAACCCACTGATATCAATGATAAATTATATATTTCAATAACTATTGAAATAAATTAATATTATAATTAGCTTAATATTATAAAGGACAATAACCTCTCTTTAACATAGAGATACTTATTTATAATGTTTTATAGTATAAGTGCCTAATTTCTTGATTACTATAATTATATAGATTATATGTATAAATTTGTCTGTACATTTAATACATATTTGTAATCATTTAAAAATAACTATGTGTATTAAAACATATACAAATTTTCCATGGCCACACACTTTTTTACTATTAGTAGTATATAAAACAAAATTATCCTACTTCTTAGTTATGCCAGTCACTTAAGAATTGTTATGTACAGCCTTTTACAGGCATACGTTTTTATTTTGTTTCTTCAAGAAATTAGGGAACAAAGATACACACCTTCTGTTTCAAGTTTTCAGTAACACTGTAATAGGAAGAACATAAGTATATGAACAAAGAAATTTTCTACAGAAAACTTATAATATGAAAAATTAATACACACAAGCTCTGTGTGTGTGTGTGTATGCGTGTGTGTGTGTATGTGTGTGAGCGTGCGCTATATGTATTACACCATGATTATAATTACACAGCTGGCCTGTGGAACTCAAGGAGAAATTTACATGATCACATAACTCTGGCATCAAACTGATAGTTACAGACAGCATAGATACATATACGCAAATATAATTTATACCTAAGATACTATTGAAAAAAATTTTATGAATAATGTAAATTTAGGGTAAATTATTCAGATGAGAGAGAGGATGAATCATGCCAGCGTAATATGGTGACTGGAAATACAAGGGAAGTATGCTAATGATAACCTGGAAGAAAGGTCATGGGGCAGGGTAGAGCAAGGCAGAAGATGCAGTGCCTGCAGAGAAAGTGAGAAGGTAGACTCCACCTGAATGAATGGCTCATGTAGAAGAATGGCTGAAACAAAAAGTGACTGCACATTTTGCCAGTAAAGAAATGGTGTTTGTATTCAGTTTTAGTTAAAATTACCTTATGCATTGAGACTTGGTTACTGAGTGTATCCCCTAAAACTGTACTCCATGATAATTTTTATCCTAGAGATTTGAGTCTTATAGCAGTTACATATGGAAGGCTCCTGGAGAATCTGGCACATCCTTTTACCTTGTGGGTACATATGGCCCCTCGGACACCCAGGAGCTTGCAGCTTGCAATTACAAGAAGCTGATACAGAGGGTTTCATAGCACCTCTGCTTGTCTAAGGCATGGTCACAGAGATTCTACCCTTATTTCATATTCAGCCAATATAGCTCTGCACCCAGAAGGGTAAGTGGTGCAGGCTTGATAAGCTTGCCTTTTGAACAAATAACTTGTTGTCTATATTGAGAACTGAGTGTTACTAGTTTTGTGAGACACTTTTAATGCTGTGAAAAGTGGTATACAAATAAAATGATTGATATCCTGTCAATAGAAACTTCAGGAAGAATTAACAGAATAGTTTCTTTTGAAGTAAGGATGGAAGTGGGGGTAAAGGTGTTAGATTTTACTTTTCTATCTATCATAAACCCCAAAAGATCAATCCAACAAAATAGAACTCAGTATCTGAACAAGTCAGAGCACAATTTCTTAGCAGTAGACACATCACAGTGAAAAATACGAAAGCTGGATTTATAAAAATCCATTCATAATAATTGTAATTTTTTTCCATCACTGGAATAATGTTGGCTGGAATGCTGACATGTCTTCAAGCTGTTTTCTTCTTGCCTTCATTTTTCATAGGTTTTTAAACTTTCCTTTTAAATGATGAGATTAGTATTCTAAGGACATTTGGTTGTGAAAATATTAAGGTTATTAATATGCAATAAATGGTATTATTTAAAATAGATATAATTGAAAAATGCAAAAAAGTGAAAGAATATGCCACACAATCATTAAAATAGAACATAATTCAGCATGGATCTTTTTTAAAGTGTAGAATTTGCAAGCCTTTCATGGAAAAGGTTATAGATGCCTACTGGAAGACATTAGAAAATATTTAGGTAAATGAACTCATATACAATGTTTATAAATAAGAAAATGCAATATTGAAATAACACAGTTTCCTCCCAAATAAGCTATAGTTTCAATATAATTCCATTAAAAATCCCAACAGACTTAAAAAAAAAATTATTACCTGATGCTAAAATGTGTAAGGAAGAGAAAAGTAGAAAAATAAACAATACATTTAAGATATTAAAAATGATCAAACACTACCAAATATCAAGACTTATTGTGTAGGTACAGTACTGTATACAGAAAAAAAAATCATAGACAGTATAGATTAGGAACCCTACAGAGTTGGAATCAGATCTACATCCCAAACTAAGTTGCTAGTGATCAAGTACACTGCTAAGAGAAAAAACAAAGTTTTCAATAAATTTTGCCAGAACAACCATTCATCTACAAAATTTTAAAAAATGAATTTTGGATCTTTACTCCACACTATTTACAGGAATCATTGAAGTAGTTTTAAAATTTAAATGTAAGTATCTAAATTATAAATACAAATTTTTTTTAAAAAATAGGGGAATCTCTTAAAAATCTTGCTGTTATGGCTTGAATGTGCACCTCAAATTTCATGTGTTGGAGACTTGATTCCAAAATTCGTATGTTGATTGGAGGTGGAAGATTTGGGAGGTAATTAGGTCACAGGGGTGAGGAGCCTCCATGATGAAACTTGTGGCTTCATAAGATGAGAAAACAAGATCTACACTGGCACACATGCACATTCTCACCAGCTGACCATGCGATGCCCTCTGCCATGTTGTGATGCAGGAAGAAGTCCCTCACAAGATGCCAGCGCCATGCTTTAGGACTTCCCAGTTTCAGAAACATGAGCTAAATAAACTTTCTTTCTTTATAAGTTACCCAATCAGTGGTATTCTGTTACAACAACAGAAAATGTACTAAAGTACTTGCATAGAAAATAACCTTTTAAATAAGACAATAAATGTAAACCATAAAGGACAAATATATGTGAACATATTAAAATTAACTTTTCCAATAATCCAAAAAGTTATTGAGCAAATAAAAGGACAATACAAACTGAAAGAAGATACTTCATACATATATAACTAATGAAGACTAGATCCAAAATATATAAAGAACTCCTGAGAAAAAGATTTTTTAAACACTTTTGTACCTCCCCCCGACACAAACACTATAAGCAATGATCTTGCATTTCACAGAATAGAAAAGAAAGATATCATGTGAATTATATGAAAAGACCCTCAATTTCTCAACATAGTGAAATTTAAAGTCTCTGTAATTGAGTATTTCATGCCCAATGCACTGGAAAACATATAGAAGTCAGAATGTCTTATTGATGCTGTCTGGAAGCAATTGATTTTTACATAAGGCTGGTGGAAGTGAATATTGATCACTTTAGCAAATAATTTGGCATTTTCCATTAAAGGAAATGATTCTCAAACCTTGAGATCAGTCATGCCTCTATTAGTTATGTATTCTAGAGAAATTCTTATACATGTGCACTTGGAAACATGCACAAGAATATGCATAGCAGCACTGTGTGTACTAACAGTAATCACAAAAGCAAGTAAACTACCACATTTGTACTTCCACAAAAAGGATGATAAACACATTGTCCTATATGCATCCAGTGGAATGCTCTAAAACAGTGAAAATAAATGAACCAAAACTAAGGTGCAATCTCATCTTAAAACATTTGTCTCCGTATCTACAACTATGCACACTAGTATACAGATTTATGTATTTATTCATTTAACATGCATATATCTGATGCATGTGTTTCTATTTTTGTGTAGATTACCACATTGTATAGATATGAAGTTCAAACTAAGATCGTTCCTGGTGCATGTCTCAATTTTGCAAAATCAAAGCAAGACTATCCTTGTATCTCTTCCACAACATCCCTGGCTCCTGGTCACCTTCATTCCAGTTTGTTCTGTGCATTTAGGACCTAACAGGATATATTTTTCCAAATGTGAACCAGTTATCTTGTTAATAGGCAGCAACTGCATCTTTATGATTTCCATTCATTGTTATCTTCATATGTCCAATGTGACTTCAACTTCTTAGGGCTGAGTCTATTTCTTCATTAAATCTTACATGTGTTTAAGATTGGCTGCTTGACCCTCCATAATTTGGGTCATCTGTGTCCTATTCTGGATGTTTCCTACTTGGTCTTCTTAAAGAGAATGTCCAAATTAAAGTTCTAAAATTTGAAAATACAGATTAACAGGTCAAAAAAGAGTGGGAGCATTTGCTAGGGCCTTTCATCTTAGGCTTTAGGTTATTCTCTCTGATCAGGCGTTATATATTCATCTACTTATTCATCTAATGATACAAGCTACAGAATCAAAATCCAAACTCAGTCCATGTTAACAAGAACTCACAACATTTTTATTGATTTAATCCAAAATTATAATATTTTTAGCAAAGGGAACATTCTTAATTTTAACCAGGGAGTCTAAATGCCATTTGCTACAGCAGTCTACTGCAGATGATTTAAATGATGCTGTCTATCACGGTTCCTCAGGAAATAGATTCTGAGGCAGAAATGTGCTAACGAAGGTTTGCTGAGTAGCATCTTTAAAAATATTATCTTTAAAGGAGTGAGGGAAGTAGAACTGATTGAAGAAGATATTGAATTCATACAGTTTCACCAGAGCCATCAGGCAACTTCATAGAGATTTACAGAGCTGAAATGGCTTTTCAGATGTGTCCTAACTCGGTGCAAGGCAATTCCTTGTACCCTGGCATTAAATAGTCATTAGATCTGTGCTGACCCTAGGGAGGAAGGCTATCCTTGGAAGATGGACTTCGTTCATCAGAAGGCAACTTCCAAATGAGAGGATGCTCTAAGGAGTTGGGAAAATTAGGGCTGTGGTCCTGAAGGAGGATCTGGGCACCCAACACTATTTGTTCACAACTCTGTAATAATACTGTACATCTAGAAAACTTGCAACGTCAAAATGCACTCCAAGGATAACTTTCTATTAATTTATTCAAGTTATTCCATGAAATGTATAATGTATCTTATCTTTCCTTTGTAAACAAAACTTTTCTTTGTAAATAAAATTCCCCATTTTACATGAGCAGAATTTCAGGAATAAACAAATGAGCACTCTAAATTCTATTCTTGACTTAGCTAACACTTACGCATCATTCAGGTTTCAGGTAAGTATCAGTTCTTTTTGAACTGTTTCTTAACCCAATACCAGAGGGGTCCCCTTCCTGTCACTTCTACAAGTTCCTACTCCTGCAGCATCACAAAGGCCCTTATTCTACTAATGGGGTACAGGAAATGTTATCTCAAAATATGGCACCTTGACATATTGAGTATTTTAAACTGGAGGAAATTGAGCAAACTGCAGAAGCAGGAAGGTCTCTCTAAACGTCTATCATCTTAACATGCCCCAGTTAAACTCCTTACCCCAAGCCTGTTCTTCCCACAGATCTTCTCTGTACCTGGCAATTCCATCCTTCTAAGGAGTCAGGCCAAAAATCTAGGATTTCTCCTTAACCTTCTCTTTTTTTTTCACATTATATATCTTTTTCATTAGCAAATTCCATATTCTGTAACTTCAAAACATATAAAACAAGTCTTCTGAACTTTACTACTAATATCCTGGTCCAAAAAGATGCTACTTCTCATCTAGACAATTATACATTGTGTACCATGGTCACCTTACTTCCACCAGATCCTGCCCCTACAATACATACTCAATCCAAAAGCGGAAATGATGTTTCTAATATGAGAGCCAGATCACTCCTCTCTTTAGGCCATTTAAAATATTCTCTTTTTTAATTACAGTAAATATTCCACTTCTTTCAATGTTCGGTTCAAATGTCACATTCACCTTGAGGCCTTCTTTTATTAGCACATGTAACATAAACCCTCCCTTCCAAATGACACCTATTCTCTCTTGTGTGCCTTATTTTTTTCCATAGCACATATGAACTTCTCATGTGCTATCTGCTACCTATTTGTTCATTGTTTGTCTGTATCACTAGACTGCAATAGTCAAAAGGGCAGATATTTTGTCTTTTTCATTTCTTGTATCCCCTATGCCTTAAAAAATACCTAGCCTATAGTAAGTGCTAAGTAAATGTTTATTTGATGTATGAATGAATATATAGATGAATACATATATGGATAAATTATCAAAAAACTTTGAGGGCCAATTATGGGTTAATAGCTTGGTATAAAATAGATAAAAGCAGGAAAACATAGTCCTAATGAAGTTTATATTCCAGCAGGATATAATAGTTGCTAAATAGGCAAACCAACAAGTAAAATAAGTTTTTTATAGGTAGTAATAAACACTATCTTTGTTTTTAAGTGAATAAGTACAGTGATATAATAGAGATTAACTGGAGTGGAGATGTTGACTAATTTAGAGAGGTCTATTTGAGAAACTTTGTTTAAGGTGGTGATGTTTAAGTTCATATTGGAAGAATGCCAGAAAGAATATTCTGGCATTCAAAGAAGAACAAGAGCAAGTCCAAGAGAAGTAGAAAGATGCCAAGAAAAGAGAGAGTTAGGGGAGCAAGATGTCCAACACATTTGCATGTGACAAGGACTCTTTCACTGCAGTGGTTCATAAACAATGCCAGTTCAAGCAGAAGACACATTCTATAGCAATTTTTGTTGTTTTTGTCTCAATTGACCACAAGCCCATGGTAACAATGCCGTTTTTCATTCTATGGAAATGATAGGACTTAAAATATGATACCCTAAAATATGGTTCTTTGACACGCTGGACTAAAGAAGCAGCCTCAAGGCCTCTCTGACTCCCTCCCCAACGCCAACCCTAACCCTTTTGTCTATTACTCCTCTGTCTCTCCCAAAGCACAAAATGAGGCTGTTCTCTGAAGTTCCCTTATCTATGTAGAAACCAGATCTCCAAAAATGGAATGCAATTGCCTTCAATCTCTTCTCTGAAATTTCACTAACCAGAGAAGATTAAAATTCATATAACAGAGAAAGAGATTGAAAATTAAACACCACATCTAGGGCCCAGAAGGATTTCAAACTTTGTCCCAATCCATATTTTGTTCTCTGGTCCCATTCAATTTTGAAAGAATCATTCACAAGATAATGTCTGCCTCCTGAGTCCATTCTTTCTTCCCCCAAAGTTATTTCCTTCTATACTCCATCTCCCCTTCTCCTATAAAAAAGTGTATAAGCATCTACACTCCATTGGGTTATTGGGCATTCTCCTGCAATTTCCCAGTGTTATGCATGTTAAAATGAATTTGTATGGCTTTTTTTTTTCCCTATTGATCTGTACTTTGTCAATTCATGTTTTGTGAACCTTCAGCGGGTGAAGAGAAAATCTTTCCCTCATGGCCCCTACAGGCTTGGCAAAGGGAACAAGGTAAACCAAATCCATTTTGCTCTTCTGGGAGCTGCAGTCAAGGGAACCCAGGACCTGACAAGCCGGCAAAAGGGTCTTACCAATCAGATTTCCAGTGGATCTCTGCCTGTGGAATTTTGTCCAGCAGACAATAAAAATTCTGGCTGTCTCTTTTTTTCTTTCCAAATTTAAGATTAATGCAAGAAAAGCATTTGTATGACTAATCTTAGATGTGGCAACTCTTGTGTGTGATTTTTATAAATATTCATATGGTATGATCTTTTTTCTTCCTGGAAATAGACGTTTTTCCTTTGTCTTTGACTTCCCGTATCATTTTCTTATCAAGAGAGATACCATGGGGTAGAAAGGGGCTTGTCTATAAGCCCACTGTCTGAGCCTTTCACAAAGTAGTAAGATTTATAGTTTTCATCAGACCAGCTTCTATTTAGATGACTTGTGATCTGGATCCTCAAAATAAAAATCAGATAAGGTTGTCCTCTGGTCTTGTTTTATGTCCTTGAGAGCTTGACTCATAACCAAGTGAGAGCACTCCCTCTTGGTCTATACCATTCAGGGGTACATGATTTTCAGGTCATGTTCAGTGGCCAGACTGAAAGGTATGGGAACCCCAACACATATAAAATATGAAGCAGCACACTCTTTTTTCTAAAAATGCCATGCTCTCACAGGAGATTATCTTATTTGAGAGTCTCATACATAAGGGAATTTTGTTGCCTCAATTTTTTTGCTTGTTTCGTGTGGAGAAAGTCTAATCCCAGACATGCCTGCCCAATGTCTCAGATTAGGGGGTATGTGACTAGAGGCACCCCAACATGTCTACAGGTCCATGTGCTCATGAGGAGATTGGAGATATTATTCCCACAAATATCATTCTTAACTGCCCATAGTAACAAAGATCTTTTGCTATGTTAGCATATCTCTGGAAATAAATTTTGGTGGAAGTTGGGGGCTGCCTATTCTATGCCCCCTCCAGAAATATGTCTTGCTTACATGGTTAAAACTTATTCTAATCCTGGTAAATTAATTCTTGGTCTTTCTGTGAAGAGGTTTACTGGACTGAGTAGTTACTGACATAAGGGCACAATTAGAAATCCTCATTGTCAATGGTCAGATAATAGAACTTTCCTATTAAAAAAGATTTATACACTTGAAAAAGCTTTTGCAGATATCTCACCCTAAGGAATTGCCTTATTTGTATTTATGGGATGATCAAATTTTATGATACATAATAATGTCATACCTCACCTAAGAAATAGTTTTGAGAAAATTAAACAAAACAAAAAACAGAAATATGACCTAGATCCAAAGTTAATATCATTTATACACTCAAACTCCCTACTTTGGATTCTCTGCATGATTTACAAAACTGTGCCACTCCAGCCTGTGGTCTGGTAGTTAAAATTTCATTATTTTATTGCTGTGGCCTGGGTTTAACTCCTGGTCAGAAAACTGGTGCCCTAGAAATGTAAATAATTATGTGACTCAAAAGAGACATGCCTTTAAGCCACCACTTGAATCTGAAGCCACAAACAAGCCTGCCAGGCCACTCCCAGGTGGCGAGGGGCAAGTGCTGCTCCTGCAGAGCAGCTGCTGTGGCTCCCTTCACCTCCATTCCCTTGGCTCAGGTAAAAGGCTGGCTGCTCAGACAGCAAAACGTTTACTGCTTGTCCTAGATAAAATCCTAATAATAAAATATTTAAATGTTTTTAAAGCTCTATTGGCAGAATTTGGCTCAATTAATAGTCAATATTTCAACATATACATATATTTTTAACTTATTTGTTCTCTTTCAAATTCTATTTGTCACATGGAAACGTTTTAGTTGACTAGACCCATCCCCTTCCTACATTTTTCCCCCTCAAAGCTCTGTTAATTAGAATTATGTTGGCCTTTTTGAAAACTTATGATCTCCCTAAACTGGTTCCTATAAGACTTGTTCTTGGCCAGGCATAGTGGCTCATGCCTGTAATACCAGCCCTTTGGGAGGCTGAGGCAGGCGGATCACCAGGTCAGCGGATGGAGACCATTCTGGCTAATATGGTGAAATCCCGTCTCTACTAAAAATACAGAAAATTAGTCGGCCATGGTGGTGCACACCTATAATCCCAGCTTCTCAGGAGGCTGAGGCAGGAGAATCACTTGAACCTGAAAGGAGGAGGTTTCAGAGAGCTAAAATTGTGCCACTTAAATCAAGCCTGGGTTTCATTGCTTTTTTCTTTTAAAAAAAAAAAAAAAAAAAAAAAAGACTTACTTGTTCTTTCATTTACTTCAGCCCCTCCACTTTTTTTTTGTCACATTTAATATCACTTGAAGGAATCCAAAAAAGACTTCTAGAGACCCTAAAACCATCTAAAGCACAACAACAAAAAGCAACATCACTGACCCCCTCTTATGGAGTCCTCTGTCTTTCTCACAGAAAACCAAACATCATAAACAGGTTCCTCTCTGATCTAAAGCCCAGCTCTCTTTCACATTGAGGTTCTGATCTCTTTAGCTTTTGAATACATGTGTGTATATATCTACACATATGTTTGTGTATTGTCTAAATGGCAACAAATAGATTTAGCATAAACACTCATAAATTAAGTAAATAACTAGCTCAAAGTCTTTTAAATTCATGTTATTTTAATAATCTTTGGTAAATAAAGTTAGTTTTACAATTTAAAAAAATCTGATTTTAACGTAGATGTTTTTGCCTGGGCCTATGGCTCAGACAGATTCATACTGTCTCTAGTACATGTTTTAAGGTCATAAAATAGTTGCTTCTGTAATATTTTGATACTTGCTTGATTGGTCTGTGAGTTAAAGCTATGAGGGCTCCCTGCTGGGGTCTCACATAGCCTTGGGCAAATCTTGGTATAAGCTTATGTCTTTGGTTTTGAGCCTTATGATTCTGGGGTCAGATATGTAGCCATGGTGAGGCCTGAGAACATATGTGTGTCTGCAGCACCTGAGCTATCAGCTGTAGGATAGAGCCAAATCCTATATGGCCCAATCCTCCATTGCCCAGCTCTGCCTCTTGGCCATGTTGAGAGGAGCTAGATAATCCAAGTGTTATCTTCACAGTCTGTCCTCAGTCCTGGGCTCCACACCTATTGTGTAAATCCAGACTCAAAACAACAGTTAATGAGGCAGGAAGAG
Source organism: Cacajao melanocephalus (assembly GCA_963573385.1). Taxonomy (NCBI): domain Eukaryota; kingdom Metazoa; phylum Chordata; class Mammalia; order Primates; family Pitheciidae; genus Cacajao; species Cacajao melanocephalus. The sequence goes on along the minus strand of CAUYLG010055351.1, from coordinate 50,508 downwards.
CCGAGTTTTGCTTTTTCAAAAGAAAAAAAAAAACTTACATAGTAACTTTATTTTTCAAAAACAATTCAAATGTATTTGTTAAAAATGAATAAAGTAGATGAATATAAATGGGATAAATGTTCTCAAATGATCTTGTTATAGTTTCAAAAATCTTTTCAGTAATTTAAAATCTTAAAGTCATGTAATACTAAATCAAGTAATAGATAATCATAGAATATCTAGGTCTTTCATAAGATATTAGAGAAATAAATAAAATACTGGAACATAAATTGCTAAATATAGGTCTAAATTTATTGCATTTCAAAATTTATTTTAAAAATAAAATATTTGGGTATGTGATTAAGTGTTCTGTTCTACATAAAAGTGTTCTATAAAAAACTTATATTTCTAAAAACTATAAAACAACTTCATTTTATAAATACTAATATAATAAAAATTTAAATAGCTTACTTCCTAGATTTATCATGGTAAATTAGAGTTATTAAAAGTTAAAATTCTAATTAATATATGTAATTGAAACTACTAAAAATAAAGAAAATATGCAGAGAGGATAAGATCTATTTTTGGTGAAAAAGATTTTAAAAAGACATAAGAATGGGGTTTCCATTACATGTAATTTATCTAGACATTATTTAAATGTTTATAAATTAAGGAATAAAATGATGTAAATAAAATTGAACAAATAAAAAATTATAAATTATAAAAGATAAATCTCCTAAAATAAATTTTATGTGTAATAAAACAGACTAAAATTAAATAAGTTTATTATAAGGTTTCTTTTTTATTTTAATTGAGCCTCAATGTCAAAAGTACACTAACACAAAACTAAGATGTGGTGTTCTCCTTTAAACACCTTTTTCTGTAATAGTGATAAAAGTCAATATTTTTTGTTTACCATTTGAATAAACTGAAAAATACTGAAAAGAGAAAGAGAAACAAATTCTGTATGCCTTGTTGTTTTTATTAGGTCTTCTGAGTATTTGAAAAACTAAGTGTCTTTTTTATCAAAGACTGGAGATACTTGCTTTTGGAAATATTTTAATAATCACCTTGGCTAAATTAAAGAATTTTATATTATAATAACTTATGATCTTATTTTGATTAAGTAAAGATTAATTTTTGAAAAAAATTCCTAAAATCAAAATTAAGTCTTTTTGACCTCAAACTAAGTTTGGGATGGTCGTGAGGACCTCTTAAACATCTGGAAGATATAATAGTCAACTAATTTGGTTGTTAAATTACAGAGGAAACAGCTTCAAATAAGAAATAATAGTTAACTTTTTTTAGGTTTTATTTGTATGTATATTCTCAATATATGTTCCAAAATTCTATACAATTGCTATAATTCTGATATGTATTGGTATCTGTTATCAGTCATAATTATGATTAGCACATTCTATTGTTGTAGAAGACTGAAAATGACAAAATTTCCTTGTCAATTGTGTCTTTAACTATGCCCATTTGAAGACTAGGCTGTCTACAGTAAATTGCTTTCTTCTGATTTCTTTTTTTCTGAAAGCACTTTGCAAATCCTAGTATTGTTTCTTTAAGAAGGTTGATGGAAAAAACTAAAATAAGTACACTTAAGGTTGATGGAAAAGACTAAAACAATTACCCTTAAAGTCAGGTTTCTGACAACTTTGAGACCATACCATTTGACTAAGTAAAAATTATAGAATGCTATTAAAAAAAATAAAAATTGGACTCATAAAATTGCTTACCTGACTTCAGACAGAAAAAAAATAATTACGTGAGGCTGAACTGATGAAGGACTAAAATGATTTTAATGACTTTTTTATTTGAAACATTGCTGATAAAATATTGTTTTCCAGAGTTAAGCAAACATTTTCTTCTTAACCTTTCTATAGCTTTATAGCAACTTAGTCAAGTATACTTAGTAAGAAAAACTGAAACATTTACCTTTTTGTCTACCTGATTCCTCCTGAATTCAGAAATTATTTGTAAATACTCTCATTTTATGGCAATTTAGTTATTTGTATGAGGTCATATAAAGTCGTTTTATGTTTTTGTTTTTTGTATCAGGGCACAATTGTAAATATTGATCATTTAAAAAGAGTTTGACTGAAATGTCGTATTTTCAGATATGACCAGATTACTTTGAGAAAATATGGTTGCTTTTTATGAAGCCGAAAAGAAAAGTCCCTTTAACAAAATTTGCCTGGTGCTTTGTATATCTAGTTTTCTTACAGTCTTCATGATCTTGTGGTAGGTAGAGAATGTCACTTTTTGGCAGACCCAGGAATCTCTAGATTTTTGGAAACCTCAAGAAAAGAGAAATATACTCAATTTGTACAGATATTTCAGACCGAGTTTGGTGGGTTGGCTTGGCTCCTAAGTCCTTGACTTGCCTCTTAAGCCTCAGGAGGCTTTTTAAAAGTCTAATCTGAAGTTTCCTCTAAATAAATTCCAGTAAAGAACAGTTAAAAAGAGTCATAGTCAAATATATAGTCAATAACGATTCTTGCTAAACTTATGTAAATAGTGAGATTAAAGATTAAACTTATTTTGCAAACAAATTAGTCTTACTGTGATTATCTTTGGGAGAAATGGGGGTCATAGAGAAAAATTATATTTTAGAAGAAAACTATATTGCACCTCTTACTTAGTTTTAGTTTCTAGCCCTGCCCCTATTTTGAGATCTTATTATTTACCTACAATCTGGACTAGATCCTGAATTTTTAATTTACTCCAAGATCTGGCTGTGATGTTTCAAATTAACATTTTCCTTTTATTTTTTTCTCCTACCCTTCTGCTTAGAATCACTAAAAATTAAAACTGTCCTTTTTTAAAAATGAATTTTTGGAGCAAGTTAGCCAACATGGCTTTGAAGAAAAGTTATTACAACAGCTTATATTTGGATGCACTTTGTATATACAGACTACAAACCAGAAAAATCTGTGAGATAGCCACTGATCACAAATGACTCTTATCCAAATTCTAAAGGACCTGTAGACTACTACAGTTATTAACTTTGTTTTTCTTCCATTTTCATAGAAATCCCTTTTATTAACAATCGTTTGCCTACATCATATATAAGTGCCTGGCTTTGACAGCCTATCTGCAACACCATCTTATGATGAAACACAACTGTTTAATTAGATGTCCTATTTCCAGGAAAGGAAAACTGGTTAAATGGGATCTTCTGCTACACACCTATGAGCTCAGTTTTTTCCTCCATAGCCACCAACTCAGTTTTCAATATGTGACACATAGGGACTTTTTAAACAAAGAAAGTTTGGGGATTTTTAAACAGACAAAGTTTGGGGAACAGAAGCTGATAGCCCAAAATATATTGCTTTGACATGCTGGACTAAAGAAGTAGCCTGATGTCCTCTGTGACCTTTACCTTCTCCCCTCTGTCTCACCATACATTGTCTCTCCCAAAGGACAGAATGAAGCTGTTTTCTGAAGCTCCTTTATCTACCTGAAAACCGGACCCTCAGCCGGGAGCGGTGGCTCACCCAGCACTTTGAAAAGCTGTAATCCCAGCACTTCGGGAGCTGAGGTGAGTGTATCACCTGTGGTCAGGAGTTCAAGACCAGCCTGACAAACATTGTGAAACCGCATCTCTACTAAAAATACAAAAGTAGCCTGGCATGGTGGCACGCTCCTGTAATCCCAACTTCTTGGAAAGCTGAGGCAGGAGAATCGCTTGAACCCAGGAGGCAGAGTTGCAGTGAGCCGAGATCCTGCCATTGCACTGCAGCCTGGACAACAAGAGCAAAACTCTGTCTAAAAACAAACAAACAAACAAACAAACAAAAAACAAAAAAAACCCAGACCCTCCCCAAAGAAAAAAACTATTCCATGCAATAATTTCCTTGAAATTTCATTAGTGAAAGATTAAAACTCCTATTACAGAAGAAGAGATTGAAAATTAAACAAGACACGTAGAGTCCAGACAAACTTTGAACTTTGTTCCAAACCATTATTTTTCTTTCTTCAGTCCCATTCAGTTTTCAGAGATTCCTTCACAAGATAATGTCTGTCTCTTAGGTTCATTAATTTTCCCCTGAAATCATTTATTCCTACATTCCAATCTCCTTCCTCTATAAAAAAAGATATATAAGCTCCAGTACGCCACTAGGTTACGGGTGAAGAAAGAGGAAGAAACCACTCAAGCAGGTAGTTAGGGTGGGTCCTCGGTTGAGTTCTTTCTAACTAAAGAACAGCCTGCAGGCACAGAACTTGGAAGCTGAGAGAACTTGCACAGGGGGGCTTGCCTGAGACATGCCCACAGCCCCAGAGGTAAGAGGGGCTATGTAAGAGACTTGCCCAGACATGCCCACAATGGAAAATTTTATCCCCTGACATACACCCAGTAAGTGGAACGAAGTAATATGGTGTAACGCAATCTAAGGGCTTACACGTACACTAAAAGGAAAGAATAGAGCTACCAGAAATTCGCACCTTAGACAAATGAGACACCCAGCCTTCATTGGTTTCTTATAAAAGCCTCCGCTTTCAGCTGTGAAACAGCAACCTGTTTTTGGGACCTCGCTTCCCTTATTAAACTTCTTCCCTAACCTTACCCTTGCTGTGTCCGCATCCTTGATTTCCTCAGCCATGAGAGAAAGAACTTCAGGTCGCACCCCAGACAACAAGACCAGCTTCACTGGGTCATGACTTCTGCTATCCTTCAGTGGGTGAAAAGGAACCTTTCTCTCCTTACCCCTATAGAAACAGTACTTGACACAGAGGGATCTTAGGAAATGTTTATTGAATAAAATTTTATTAGCCAAGCAAGCACAGCTTGCACATGAGGCAAGTCACTTTAGGTGGAGAAGAGGGTCAGTGAAATTAAATAGTATATTGTCAAAGTGATTCAAAATTTTTGTGGTATTTTGTAAAGAAATTTAATGTTATGTTTTATTAGAAAATAACTTTAAAAAAATCCAAGGTACTATCTCACTCTTATTGCTATTCTTTTTCATTTTGTTTGAGGGATGGTCACTTAATGGTAAATTTTGGTTTGACAAGTATCGAGGACTGGGGAAAAAGTTAATGAAGTAAATCAGAAAATAATTCATTAAACCAATGTTCAATGTGTTAATGATTTTTATTGCTGTTTCCAGAAGTAATCAGAATTTCGATTTTGATTAATGATGGTTGAATCCATTTTTTCTGAATATTAAGTTTAGGTTGAAGCATTTACAAAAAAATAAAGAAAAAACTTAAGAAAATAGAAAATTATAAAATGTTATACACTAAAAAATACGTTAAATATTTTCTTATTTAAGATTTTGACATTTCATTTGGTTTATCTTATCTACTTATTGTTTTCAAAACTTTTAAATAACTTTTGAAATTTTTAAAAGGTAAAACATTTTTAGATTTTATTCTCAAATTATTCAAAAAGTCTACCGGCTTAAATGTTATATTTTAATGATGAAAATACATATTAAATTATGATTAAATAATTAATTGAAAGTGAATAAAATTAATGCTGGTATGCAATTAATTTTATAATCTTAAATTTTAAAGTATTTGTATAATTAAACTTTAAATTATATGAATATAAAATATAAATATAAAAATTACCCTAGTCATATTGAATTTAAAATTATTTTTACATTAAATTAAATATTAATTATTTTAAATTCAGAAGCATTTGAAGGAAATTACCTGAAAAATTATCTCACATTACACATTGCTAACTTTTGGAAGCTAAGAAAATCAGTTTGAATAATTCCAATTGATAGTAGTTCGCACAAATATCCATCATCAAAAATTTTACTCACTCAATGCCAAGAAAAGAAAGTTCATATTCTCAGGAAGAATTATTATATCCCCTCTGTATGATTGCCGTCATAAATTTGAAATGTATTAAATATAAATGCAAAATTTTAAAGAAAGAATTAAATGGCTTGAAAATGCCAAAAATTCTTAGGCTAAAAAATAAAGATTCCCAAGGCAGGCAGATCGCTTGAGGTCAGGAGTTCAAGACCAACCTGACCAACATGGGGAAATCTTGTCTCTACTAAAAAAAAGAAGAAAAAAAAATAGTGAGGCATGGTGGTGCATGCTTGTACTCCTAGCCACTTGGGAGACTGAGGTGGGAAAATAGTTTCAACCCTGGAGGTGGAGATTGCAGTAAGACAAGATTCTGCCACTGTACTCCAGCCTGGGCAACAGAATGAGACTCCATCTCAAAAAGAAAAAAAGATTGACAAAGCAAAAAATGAAATAAAAGATTAGAAACATACCAGTATAATCTTAAAATGTAAAATAAAAAAGCAGAAAAATATATGCCAACATTTTTGTTACTGTGGTAAAATATATTTTTATAAAATATTTACTATTGAATATTCCTAGTAAAATCCTTATAAAATCATTTAAAAATTTTTTAAAGTTTAGTGAAATAGTTATTTGGGAAATTAATCATTTGATGAATCAACTTTCAGCTGTTTGTAGTGAATTAACTCACAGCAAAATAATAATCACCTAAACCAAATTTATGAGATTAAAATCTCATGGAAAAGAACAAAAAGGTATCAGATATGAATACCAATTTAAAAAATAGAGTCAGAGACAGTTAAAGCATTTGCCAAAGTCTCCTAGCTAGTTTGTATCCAAACTAATGCAGAGTTCAGGTGAATAGATTTGTCTTTTGATGTCCTTTCAGCTTTGTAACCCTTGTTACAGGAAACAAAAAGGTGGAACAATAAATTAACTATCTTTGCTCATTTCCAGAAAAATTATTATACAATGCCTCCAATGCTGTTCAATGACAGTGGTTATCTCTGGATATGGAAGAACGGATTATTTGTGTTTTCTTCTTTGTGTGTGTGTGTTTGTGTGTGTGTGTGTGTGCGCTTTTTTTTGTATTTCATGATTATTTTCAATTTATATGCTTTTTTTAAACATTAAGAAAAATCAGTATAATGTGTTATGCTTAATCTACAAAAGTACTTGGAATAATAACTTATAGTAACATTTAGTTATTGATTTGTTAAATTCTACATTATAATAAATAACTTATTTGCTTGATGGAAATATGTTTTCGTCGATTTACATAGTTCATGATTCCAAAGATATTTTAAGTAGCAGAGTATCATTGTTTTATTATGTTTAAGTATTACCCAAATGAGATGGATCAGTGAGAATAAGCAAAGCTTATATTCATATAACAAGTAACTCCCAAATCTCAACAACTTTGTATTTCTTCCTCAAATAAATAACATGTATGCATATCCTGTGTGTGTGTGTGTGTGTGTGTGTGTTTTGTCAGGGCTAGGATGGCTCTATTCCATATTACCCACTGATAAACAAGAGAAGAAAAAAATAGGGAATTGAGAATGGGCTTATTTTGGTCAGAAAGTAAGTTTATTTTTGTTCACTTTTCATAAGAAAAAAAAAATTACATGGTTCACCTCATGGCAAGAAAAATGAGCAGTGTAGCCTTTTCAAGTTCAGGAAAGAAAGGAAAGTGAGCTATTGATGAATGGTAGTAATGCATACCAGATAAGACATTTTTCTTTTTTCCTCTGTTATAAGGATTTTCTAAAGGTTTGATGCCATCTTGGAAAATTACTCTTCCCCTGTACTTTCAATCTAGTGGCTCTGGTTTACCCCAGAAGTTTAAAAAAAGAAAAAAAAAGGACATTCCTTTGACATCTATCAAACTCTGAGGATTAGGGGAGGACAAATGAGAGATAATGTATGTAAAGCACTTTGACTAGCTCAGCAGGAAGGAGCTATCTACATTCAAGGCACTTTAAAAAAAAATATGCTGATGAAACAACCCCTAGAAAGATGAAGCAAAAGAGAAAATAAACAATTGTCACCTCCTTTCTTTCCCCCTCAATTTCCCAAGGACCAAAAAAGAACAAGACTTTCCAATATTGTCATCTCATGGTAATCCATTTCCAGCAGTTCCATGACTTTAACCACTCTGGCCAGTACCAGTATATCAATATAGAGTCACAATGGCCAACTAAAAGATTATCTACAGAGCAAGTTTGACTGTATCTCTGGAATCCTTAGGACACTAACAAGGATATTGTCTGCCTCTGTAACTTTAAAAGTCATTGTGATTAGCAGCTCCTATATTTAATCAGTGTCCACTCTGCAGTTGACTAACTAGATTTGCATATAAAATGCCTTATACAGATAGCTAGGTCCTATCCTTGTGTTTAAGGAATATTAGCTGTTGGAGAGTAAAAACTAACCCCCAATCTGAAGAGGCAAGGTTAACCAAATGAGGAGAGATGCAAATCTGGCAGTTTGTGATAGTGTAAATAAATCTCTTAAAAAATAATTCTTATAAAAAAGGGGTACAATAACAGCAACAACAAAAACTGTCTACCTGGGAAGGGCTGCAAGCTTTGGTAAGGGCTCATGACTTTATGAAAGGCTCCTTCTCTTACATCGCATTATTTTCTCTTCTCTTGTTTTCTTAAACAGAGGAAATGACATTGGCCTTCATTTAGAAAATTTTACAATTCTTTAGGAAATAGTTTTGAAAGCTGTAATTGAAAGGATTCTAGTAGATGTGTATTAATGTCCTTCAGTTATTTATGTGTATACATTTGATACAGTTTGGATTTGTGTCCCTGCCAAAATCTCATGTGCAGTTGTAATCCCCAATGTTGGAAGAACGACTTGGTGGGAGATAATTGATCATTGGGGAAGATTTCCCTCTTGCTGTTCTTGTGAACAGAAGTGGGCATTCTCAAGAACTGCTTGTTTTAAAGTGTGTATCACCTCCGCCATTATTCTCTTTTCCCCCTGCTCTGGCCATGTAAGACACTTTCCTCTCTGCCTTCTGCCACAATTATAACTTTCCTGAGGCCTCCCCAGCCATGCTTCCTGTACAGCCTGCGGAAGTGTGAGCCTGTTGAAACTTTCTTCTTTATAAATTACCCAGTCTCAGGTAGATCTTTATAGCAATGTGAGAACAGACTAATACAAGATTAAAACAGAAAAAGCACAGCTATATCTCCAAAACTAATGTGTCCTTTTAAGGGACTGTGTTATGGGGAAAAAAAACTCTCTTCCTGGTCCACAAGGGGCGTGGCTTCAAAGGCAAGAACTTCACAGCTCCATGCCTCCATCCACGTCCCCATCCGGGAACGTAAATTTCTGACTTTCTCCCGTGGGCTAAGTAAAAATTACAGGTGTGTTCCTTTGCTTAAAAAGCCCGTGAAAAGCTGTGGGAGGAGGGACCTCTGTTGTGGACCTAGCAGCCAATCCAGCAACAGAGTTGAAGATCAATCATTCCTGCAGAAGTTCAAAAGAACTCCTCTCATTAGACAAGAACACGAATGGGGCGGAAATAACTCCAAGGTTAAAAACCCACTACCCCTTACCTGTGCGGATTCTTCCCATGTATCCCCTCCAACTGCAGTGTCGGAGCTCTCTCCCTCTTTCTCTCTTTTTTTTCTCTCTCTGCCTAATAAATCACTCTCTGCTAAACTCTGGGTCCAAGATACTTATTAGAATGGTAAGCTCACTGCACCTCCTGGACCCCTTCCACATTCCTGGGGTAAGAGAGGTCAAGGACCTGGGCACATCTCGAAACACATTGGAACAGGGAGGGAGCTAACCCCTGCGCCCCATCCCCTGGTTACACTTTGGTCACTTTTGTAGTGCTCTGCCAAATTTTGAATCCAAATTTATGCTTCAGGATAAACTGCTTGTTCAGATTGGGTTGATACAGCTCTGCATAAGTTATGTGGTTACATGTAAGGATTGTGTTACAGTACAAAGAAACTTGTCTTTCTGTCCTTGTGACTCTCTGGAACAAAGTTTTAATAAGTAGATTCTTATTAAAACTTTATTCTTAATAAAGTTTTGAATCCAAATTTATGCCACCACATTGATTGGTGGCAAGAATTTTGAATAAATTTTGAATCCAAATTTATGCTTCAGAATAAGCTGCTTGTTTAGATTGGGTTGATACAGCCTTGCATAAGTTATGTGGTTACATGTAAGGATTGTGTTACAGTACGAAGAAACTTGTCTTTCTGTCCTTGTGACTCTCTGGAACAAAGTTTTAATAAGTAGATTCTTATTAAAACTTTATTCTTAGTAAGAACTTTATTCTTAATAAGAATCTACTTATTAAAACTTTGTTCTTATTAAGAATAAAGTTTTAATAAGAATCTACTTAAATAAACAAAGTTTTAATAAGTAGATTCTTGGGACTAATTAAGTGCTCTGTAACTGTCAAGTTGAATATCAATGGTACTTGAGAAAGGAACATCTCTATCCATGGTCCAGAAGAAACCACGAAACCTTTCTGAAAACAGTTTATGTAGACATGAAATGTTGGGTCTCACAACATGATACCCCAAAATGCAGTACCTTGACAATTGAGAAAAACTGCAAAAGTGAGGTCAGTCTGACTTTTCCCCACCTTTCTACTTGAAGCATGGTCATAAAGGAATTCTCTGACTTACCTCTCCTAAAGTAGGTCATGAGAGGCTCATTCTGGAGCACTCCTGGTCTATATTCAGAGGAAAGGAATGCCACACAGAGAGGCTAAGAATAATCTGAACAAACAGCTCTTGCAGAGTTCCTCCATTAATTAGGTCATATCTCTTTTTGTCCAATTATATGTCTACGTGATGGTCTATCTTTAATCAAACCTAAGCATAAAAATTGGCAATTTGCTATAGGTCTTTGGGTCTTCATTTCTGAAGGCTCTGTGTCACATAAAACTTTGATTGATAAATTTGTTATGCTTTTCTCTTGTTAATCTGTCTTTTTTATATAGGGATGTCAGTCATGATCCTTTTTATGAGTGAGGGAAAGATATTAGTTTTTCTCCCCTACAGAAAGAAAGTAAAATAAAATGGATCCTTTTACTTCCAATCCTTTTTTTTAACACTATTTTCCTTCAATATTTTGAATCCCAAATGACAGACTGAGTGAGGAGTGCACTACTGAGAAAGACCAGAGAAATCAGATTGGTGTTGTGATATCCTGCCATACATTCTTTTTCTGACCAGTGTATCATGTGATAATCACTCCAGTTGAATAGTTGTGTCTTTCTCCCATATCAACCTCCATCAGATGACTGCCACAATAATTTGGCGTAGGTGACTTTTTGTAATGGTAAAAGAAGTACAGCATTCAAGATAATCATGGAAAAGAAGTATTATGTAAACACATCAACTTAATGAGGATCCCAAATGCTCCCAAAAACTGTGGCAGAAGCTACTTTTGACAGGTTACATTGATTCCTAAGAATTAATTTATTCACAAAAAAGAAAGCATGTTCTCTCACTCTTTCACACACATTCCCACTAATATGCACACACACACACATTTCTTTTTACTCTGAAATAATGATTTGTTTTTCTTTTACTCAGTCATAATTAAACTTTCCTTTTTATTTACTTTCAGCAGAGGGAAGGGCAAGACATTACGTAGAAACTAGCTAACTCTTAAGCAGTTAGCCAATTTTTTGGTGACTAGCTGAAAATAAAGCTTTTATTCTTTTCCAAGATCTGAGATTTGCAGGAAAGTAGATTATTCCAGCACATCAGACTGATGACATTGATTGGTGGCAAGATAGTTCTAGTCCTATTCCCTTTCTTCCTCCTTTCTTCGCCCCCCAAAAAAGAGTTGAAAGGTTTAGCTCTTAATAACTAGAGAGATGAGAATATATGGTGAAAAAAACCAAAATATTGAAAGGCAAACCCTATACAACTTTCAGAAGAAATCTAAATTGCAAAGCTTGAAATCAGCAGGGTCTCCCATAATGTTTTTTGGAAATACAGCACTTAGTTTTGCTTTCAGCCTCATTTGTTCTCACATTTTTCTAAAATAAATTATTATTCTTTTCTCAATTCTCTTAATCTCATATTTTACTTTTCTTAAATTGAATAGATAGAATATAATTATGTTTTGAAAATTCTATCTTCTCTTTAGAAGAAAATTAGAGCTCTCTTTTACATGTGGCTAATTGAGGGCTGGGGCCTGCTAATGTAGGCAGATAACCACCTTGGATATTTAATCAGAAATAAAAAAGATTTTCTGTTTATGTAGGTATCAAGCAAGCATTATCTATAACCAAGATTTTACTTATTTCATTTTAGCTCATTTTTTAAAATATGTATTTTCCAAATTGCAGCTACCTTAGATTTGAAGAAATGCTATCCCTCATTTGAACATACCACTCTGCCAGCATTCTGCTATTATGTATTTTCATAATTAAGCAATAATAATTTCTCAGCACTGTGTGCCTTGAAGCATCCCCCAAAGAACAGAAGTGTACAGTCATAAAAGCATGCCTTTTCTCAAACACAAGTGTGAAGAATGAAATTAAAACTATCTGTGACCTGGCAGAGGAAACCGATTCTTTCCCCTTTGATCTGTCTATTAGCAAAGTAGTCAATGGGCATGTCTTTACCAACTTCTTCTTCCTCTTCAGCATGAAGTTTCTGTAGAGCTTCAAACTGTTCTTGCACTGAACAGCTTAGGCAATCACTTGGAACCACTTCCAATTAGGAACAATTAACCTCCTTTTCTCAGAAATTGTATCCTTAAATATTTCTTTGGTTTTAGTACTATTTATGTTGTGTTGAAAAAAGTACAGATGGTAGTAGAATGAGTTTTAAGATAGTAACAGTTTAGAACAAAATGTTTTATAAAATGACAGGAAATGCAAGAAATATAGAACTTGAAAGAATTTTAGAGATTGTGCTCTCCTGTAGATTTTAGAACTTGACTCTGCAGAACTCTCAGTGAATCACAGCTAAAGTGGAAAGGAGGCTGAACACCTTGAGCTCTGCCACTTTGCCCCAGTCAGCATGGTTCTGCTCAGTCTGCTTAATAGTTGGGAGTCTGTAATAGAATATTTTGTTTCAGAAAGAAGAATCCATTACTAAAAGGATAAACTATATATGTACAACTATTGTTATATTTGAAAACCCATAATTTAACCAATGCATCCATTTGAAAATTGAAGAAACAAAAGTCCCTAAGTTATCTAAATAAATAAGAGCTCAAACTAGAAATCTGCCTGTATTATATCTAATCTATTTTCTGTTTTGCAATATGATACTGCCTTTGTCACTTGTCACTGAGCTGGAAAGACAAATAATTTGAAGAAGTGGGGGTGCCAGGTGCAGTGGCTCATGCCTATAATCACAGAACTTTGGGAGGCCAAGTCAGGTGGATTGCTTAAGCCCAGATATTCAAGACTAGCATGGGCAACATGGTGAAACCCTGTTTCTACTAAAAATACAAAAAATTAGCCAAGTGTAGTGGTGCATGCCTGTAGTCCCAGCTATTTTAGAGGCTAAGGTGGCAGGATCATCTGAGCCTGGGAAAGTCGAGGCTGCAGTGAGTCGACATTCCTCCACTGCACTCTAACCTGGGTGACAAAGAAAGCAACACATTGTCTCAAAAAAAAAAAGTGGGGGAAATGATGTAATAATTGGATGAAATAAAAATATCAGTACTTCTGGAGTCAAAAAGATCGTGTACATGTGGCAGTATGGCCACATGATACACGGAATCAGATTTTTGTTTCATCGAGGTGAGAAATGGCTGTGAAAATAGTGAATTAGTCTTCAGTAGGTGAGAAGGGATTGAGGATGAGGAGGGATCCTTCTCAGTCAATGTTGTTTGTTGAAAGAGCGAATAGTAGAAATAAAGGAGCAGAACTTTTGTAACACAAAGCAATAGTGACTCTGAACCTTAGATTTTGGCAGCCCGGCCATTGTGATCCTTTCAGTGTGCTCATGGGAATTCACCACTATCTTATCAAGACGTATCAAGGCCTCACCTTTCTGCTATATTTCACCTTAGTTAAATTTACCTCCATGCTTCCATGCGTGTTACCCACAGCATGTTGGAACATGTTAACTCAGATAAGCTCAAGAAAGAAAGGAACATTCTGTGATTCTGTGTGGAATAAAGTTTTGTAAATGAAAAGTAACTTCTTTTTGACAGAGTCATATGAAAAAGTTGAACACAAAGTAGCATTCTACAATAAGATGTTTGTGTTAGAAATGAGTGTGTTAAAGAATGGGTAAAGGCCAGCTTGGCCAACACAGTGAAACCTTGTCTCTACTAAAAAATACAAAAATTAGCCGGGCGGTAGTGGCATGCGCCTGTAATCCCAACTATTTGGGAGGCTAAAACAGGAGAATCCTTTGAGCCTGGGAGGTGAAGGTTGTGGTGAGCCGAGATCAGGCCACTGTAGTACAGTATGGGTGAGAGAGTGAGACCCTGTCTCAAATAAATAAATAAATAATAAGAATCAGTAAAGAAGAAATCAGCCTGACATAAAGTTGATGGAAAAGATTATTTCATATATTCCTTGAACAAAATAATTTCAGTGGTGAATAAAACCCAACATTTGTTAGTGTAAAACAAGGATAAATTTACTTTTTTAAAAATAAAGGGAAGATAGTAAAGATATCAGGCTTTGCTGGTCATATAGCTGTTGTTGAAACTGCTCAGTTCAGCCATTAAGGCATAAAAACATCAATAGACAATACAAAAAAATGAGTGCACATAGCTGTGTTTCAATAAAGCTTTATTTATAAAAACATACAGTGGGCCAGATACGGCCTGTGGGCCATAGTTTCCTGATACCTACTCTAATGAAAGTGGTGGTTTTGAGTGGGTTTGATACTCAAAGGATGAGTACAAATGTGGATAGTCTGAGGGAAGTACAACCCAGGAGGGAATAAAAACAAAAAGTAAACATTTGGAGCCAGAAATTTGAATGTAATGGGAATATATGCTAAATGTTAATAAGAAGCAAAGGAGGAATAAGGTCCTTGATTATTATGAAGTGTCTTAAAAGGCAAGCCAAAGAATTTTGACTTTGATCCATAGGCAAAAGGAACTATTGTGGATTTTTAGCAGGGGAGTGATGTGATGAACGACATACTTTGGAAAGCTTTATAAAGCACAATGAGAAGGAACTATCAGAGCCTTGAGAAAAAAGAAGTAGATGAAATGTTATTTCCTTTGTGTCCCACATATCTTCATTCATACCTATGGACTCAGCAACTGCTCTCATGGTAGGACAAAAACTGTGACTCAAGGGTAATGTGATAATGAAATACATCTCCTTCTAGCTCTCTAGTCATGCCACATGTCATAGAATACACTGGATCATACCCACTGCACCACCAAAGTGCCCGTGCTTGAAAAACTGTAATGGGAAGAAAGAAGTTCCAGCACCTGGGAAAGGAAACTCTGGCAGAGAAGAAGCAAATGTCACAAGGGAGGTTGAGTCATGCCAGAGAAACTCTCAGCCACTTCCCAATTAGGTCACTGGGGGCCTTTATGAGCACTCAAATGAGGTCCATGATCAGGAAAGGATTGAAGAAAAAATTATTTATCTAAGAGTTGCCCAACTGGCAGAAAAGTTGTCCTCTGGATGAGTGGGGTTGGAGTTTAAAGTTTTTATGCAACTGAACTTCAACCTGATCTCAAAAGTCAGCTGGGTGTGGTGGCTCACACCTGTAATCCCAGCACTTTGGGAGGCTGAGGCAGGTTGATCACTTGAGGTCAAGAGTTCAAGACCAGCCTGACCAACATGGCGAAACCCCATCTCTACTCAAAATACAAAATTAGTTGGGTGTGATGGCACATGCTTCTAATCTTAGCTACTCGAGAGGCTGAGACAAGAGAATCGCTTGAACCTGGGAGGCAGAGATTGCAATAAGCCAAAATCATACCACTGCACTCCATGCTAGGTGACAAGAGCAAAACTCCTTCTAAAAAAAAAAAAAAGTTGCATACTTCCTCGTTTACTTTGCCTTGGTGAGTCGATGAGTGAACGTGGGGATCCATAATGGTATTCAAGGCTCCTCTACTTTGCCATGTCCTTTTCCTCCTTCGCCTGTATTAATATACACTTTTCATTTTCATTTGATGTTTCAACATTTGTTTATCTATTTTCAATCACATAGTTCCTCAATTCGTTCAAGTCCATTCATTTGATGATAAATTTTGTGATGGATAAGCACGTTGTTGCCTTATGTCCTCTAGGGTACTTTCGCAGTTCTAGTCACTGTATGGTTGCTAAGGAGTGTGCCAGGATATATTACTGGATTCATTTTGCTGTTGGTGAAATTAAAGGGAAACAATTTAAACAAACAATTATGTATTCTACGTGTCAGAAAAGAAGTGTGGGATTGTCAAAGATGTAGTGACTTAAAGGCCTTTGACAAAACCAGTTAAATCTCAAAGAAAGGTGAGCTCAGCCATCATCACAGCCCAGAGAAGGGAGCCCTGTCCCTCACTTTCCCAGCAGGCTGCTCCTTGTTTGCTCTTCCGGCTCTGGTGAATGCTTCGGTTTGCAGCAGGCCTTAAAACATTACCATGCATAACAATCTGTCACTATTATTCATGGCTTTTCTCCAGTCTCCATACTTTTGACATTGCCATTAAAGAGATTCAGTGTGCTTAGTAGCTCTTTAAAAAATAAATAATTGAAAGCTAAATTATATTAAACCGAGCCAATGCTGACCCCTTCACCTCAGTCCATTGCTATCTCCTTAAATGTATTCCTTCTTAAATCATATTGTAATTTGAAGATGCTGAAGTCTAAGTTTTTTGACTCAAATGCAGTTCCTTCTGATGCATAATTCATTTTCACTTTGTTACTGGTGCTGCACACGCAATCGCTTTTTTGGCAGCTAAATGTAGGATGAAATCAACAACTCTGTAAAGGGTGAGGAATCAGAGTGGACATCTTGGCGGAAGAAATATTAAGCATGTCACAATGTTTTGTACTCTGTCTGGTGAAATGGAGACAAAAACCTCCAACAATCCTCAAGTTAATGGGAGAGAATGGCAATTTACCGCTGAAAATTATCTACCACTGATATCATGCTGATGCTGCATTTAATTATTCTACTTGTCGCAGAAGACAATGACTTTTGAATGTTTTTGAGCCTCACAATTATTTGATGAGCTTCTTTTTGGAATTTTGCTGTTTGTAAGAAAGAAAGCTCCCTTGGTTCTGTTTGCCTGTCACTCTTATATTCCCTAAGGGGTTCCAGTCCCCAACAAAACATATAATCTTAAAACAAACAGAAACTAGGCAGGGATATCTCAGAGAGATTAGATTGTCAGCATAAATAGGAGTTTGGATGTTTGGAATATTAGGTGAAATTAGAGCTGCAACTGAATATTAAGTTGGCCTTAAATATTGAAGCAAAGGGACCTAATGTCATACACACCCAGGGATGTACCATTTCATTGGAGCTTTAAAAACACATGTTGTAGGCTGAGTGGCATGGCTTATGACTGTAATCCCAGCACTTTGGGAGGCCTAGGTGGGAGGATCATTTAAACCCAGCAGTTTGAGACCAGCTTGGGCAACATGGTAAAACCTCATCTCTATCAAAAAATTAAAATTAAAAGTAAAGAAACAATAATAAGCCAGGCATGGTGGTGCACATCTGTAGTCGCAGCTACTTAGGAGGCTGAGGTGGAAGGATTGTTTGAGCCCAAGAGGCAGAGGTTGCAATGAAGCAAGACTGCTCCATTGCATTCCAACCTGGGCTATAGAGCAAGACCCTGTCTCAAGAAAACAAAAACAAAATATATTATTTCTTCAAAATAGTTGTGAAATCAGAAAGTTTGCTTCTGATGCCCTCACATTGCTTTTTTTTTTTTTAAATTTTGAACATGTAACATGTAAAATTTAGCAACATTCATACTAAATGAATACCAGAAAAAAATTAAAATTGCTTAACATTTAAAAATATATTATCATAAAATACATTTAATCAGTGAGCACCAGAAACAAACAAAAAATGTGCTCTACTACATTTCCTAATCATCACTCTCTGTCCTGTTCCCTACCTTGTGGAAAATTCCACTACTAACTCTTTCCACAGCTCCTACCTTTTTCAGGTACTAGGTCATGACTGTCTGTGATTTGAGCATTTCAAATGCATAATTCTGTATCCATTCTTTCAAATTTCATAATCAAGGACCATGAAGAAGACTGTCTATGTGAGCATGAATGTATGCCAGTGTGTGTGTAAAATGCAAGAGGAGTAGGTTAGATAGTATTCCTTCTATTTCTAGTAATTAAGCTGTTACCTTTTCGGTCTGTTTACCAGAGTGCCGTGCTGTATTGCGTTGACTCTTTCTGAACATCCTCATAGGAGACAGCTGAAGATAAATTTTCAGAAACAAGGGATAAACAACCCGAAAGGTTAACTGGTTGGAGAGACTGCTTGATCAGGGCTGATTAAAAAAAATAAATCTTTGTAACTTGATGCAAGGACAATGAGTGGCTAAGGTAGGACACAGAGAGGAACATTGTACATTCCTCTTTCATCCTTTCAGAGTGACAAATTTGAGAGAGAAGAGATTTATGAGGTTCAAGGGTAGCTGTGGGATAAAATTTAGTCAATCAGTCAACATACTTATTTGGAATCCCAAAATTAGCAAGCCCTATGCTAGGCACCAAAGGAATATCTGAGAACTGAAAAACAGCCTGAAGCACTCGTGGAATTTCTAGGTGATGACAAATGTCTCAAAGTCTTGAAAGAGACACTGAAAGTGCAGTATCAGATAACTCACACAAATAAACGATCTACTCCACATTGCAAAATCAGAATCCCTCTTGGTCGCAAATGAACTACTACTAAAGAATTTTTACTTAAGTAAGTCCAATCAAGCCAATGGTTGCAAGAAGATATTTTTGTTGACTTTTTCCTCTACTATCACTTCTGGTATTTCCATTCTTCCTCTTCTCTTTCATTGTGTTAGATTGTCTCTTCTACTGAAAGCATCGTCTAAAAGATCTACCTACCAATATAACTAAGCCAGGTGACAGACAACATGGTTATGATACTAGTATCTAATTTTAATAAGGATTTGCAAAGAAAAGACTAAGTTCTCAAGATCCAAAATATTAACGTGATAAGGCAAGAGTGTGATAAGGCAAGAGTATGAAAGGCACCTTGAAAGTTCATCTGATCCCACATCTTGTTAGGTGCACAGCCTCACGGAAAAACTGCCTACTCAGGAAGTTCAGCCCAATTCCTAGTCAACTCAGTATGGGCTTATTCTCTACATTCTCTAAGGAGGAATTATAAACACACTACTTGATTTGAAACAAACAAAAACAACCAGATACTTGGAAAGACCAATGAAATTCTTTGTAGAAGACTAATGATATACATTGACTCTATTTATATAAAAAATAGAAGTCTTGTAAAAAATACTGTAAAACATAAAAGTTAGCAAATGATTTACATTTTCTTCAAAAAGCAGTGTTCTAATAAAAATAACCAATTCCATGATCAACACTTTTATCCCCTTAATTGTTAGCAGCAATGATTTTATTATCTCTCTTTAGTTTTCTTGACTATTTCACAGAATACACATACATTCTATTTATCTCATTGGTCTCTAGTATAGGAATCAGTTAAGTGTTTTATATGCTCCAAAAGTGAATATTTGTTTAACATTTCAAAGATTTATAAAAACAAACAAACAAAAAGGAAAAATGAATATGTAAAAGACTGACAAAAGAGGCCATAAGAAGCCTGCAAAGCCTAAAATATTTACTACATGGCCTTTTATAGAAAAAAAAGTTGCCAGTATTTGTTCTAATAAGTAGAGCTAACCCTGTAAGTATGAGTAAAATTCCTGAAAGATAAGCAATGGTCAAAGTTGGAGAGGCTTGTGAATTGTGCTTTGAAAAGCATTGGCTTTTAGTTAAATGTTGAAGCTAGAAAAGACAGTTGAAAGAAATATGAGAGGACTCTTCTACTCAAAGAAAGTCATTGAACATGAAAAAAAATTGCAGGACAAAGAACTCAGATATGTCATTGATGGACTGTGTTTGTGGTACTGAAACCAGTGGGAAAATACCAGAAGATGTGGGATGATGATATTCAAAGGGCACACTAATCTAAGCCTATATTACAAGTTCAAGACATGAGACTGAGAACCTGAGCAAAATTTACTGCCAAAATGGGACAAGAAAGCAGAGGAACTCATGAGCAAGAAATGTCAAACCATATGAGCAAAAATATTGGTGACTTGGATTATAAACCCAAAAGTTAAACAAGGGGCATTGGTTGCATTTAACAGGGACTCTAAAGAAAGGATGAGTACCCTAACACCATATTTTTCTTTTAAATGGTATGCAACTGTGTTTGCCATTTGGAATATATTTTCACTTTATGTTCCGCCTGTGTCTAAAATGCAACATTTCTAAAATTTAAATTATCATAATGCTCAAAAAATTAGCTCCTTTTCTAAACCATCAGAGGAGGACTGATTCCACTACCCACCAGGTGAATCGATTAATTAGTATGTGGCCAATTCTCTTAAGAATTACGTTATTTCTGGCCTCAGTTCAATGCAGCAAAGAAATCCATCATTCTGTTCAACCCTGCCTCAAATAACTTGTAGACAAAAGTGGCATATGCCTGTCCGTAACATGTCAGAGTGCTTTTCCCTATAACAGAAAAACAAAAAAAGGTGTTATAATGAGTTACAAAGCAAATTGCCCCAGACATTTCCATAGAATCAAAAAAATTAAGGTATATTAGAAAAAGAGAGTGATAAATATATGTAATATAACCTACATTACTCAGCTTTGAACTATAATATAGACTGAACTAAAGTTCCATAAGTACATGCCAGGATCTTACATTATAGTGATGTCAGCTCTTGTCGATTGAGCAATTGTCTAGATAGCAAACTACATGTGACTCTGAGGTAGAGCTTTGAATGGGATGATGCATACTATGAGGATGCTATGAATACCCAGGTGCTCCAAAAGAAGAAAGATGAAGAGTCAGAGTACATCACAGATGCCTATTAAAAAATGATGTGAAACATTCAAGGAAGGCATTAAGTGCTCAAGGAAGAGTTTTCCCTTTAAAGTCATTATTTTCATTCTTTTTATAATTGTGATATAAAGATCAATATGTGTCTGTAGTGACCCTTCTGATTTCACCAGACAGAATTGAAAATTAGTCTTGTTATTTTATAGACTTCAAGGTTTCTGATATATATATATATATATACACATATATATATATATACATACACATATATACCTATACACACATATACCTGTGTGTGTATGTGTGTGTGTATAGATATACATGATACCTTGAGATTCATAAATATCTAAGGTCATGTGTATATATATATGTGATCTTATATATAATGTATATATGTGTATATATGTGATGTTTATGTATATATATGTGTGTGTATAGATATCCTGACAATAGAATACCATATATATGCATATGTACATTATATATATACACATATATACATCATATATATATATACATATATATGATGATGATTGCCTGATTGCCAGGATATCATTATTCAACTTATTCATTCATCTTCATCACTTGGCTTCAGGTGCTTTTGCTCTAAAAAAAAAAAAAAAGTTGATTCCGGGGCTGGGGACTTTTATGTTAAAAACAGTAAAATATTTTAAACCTTAAAAACATTCTCCTTGACCAATCACATCTAATGTGCAAAGAGCCTTGTATGCAAATGTAACCTGTTAGAGACAATACAATGTAGACTGTAATATTTCTTTTTACCTATAAAAGCAGTGTGGTTTTGTGGTGTCGGCAGAAGAGGGGATACAAGTTACGTGTTACCACTTGAGACGACCTCTTTCCTTACAGCACGTGGACTCTAAACTTCCACCTTTGAAAATCTGCCCCTTTGTGTTCTGCCTTGCCTCTTCCAATGGCTATCATTTGTAAAGTTTAAGTATCTCTGGACAAGTTATCAAATGCAATGTGTATGCTTTAGTAAGAACGATTTTCTTGGATTGCTTCCTCTCATTGGCAAAATCAGCATAGCATGAGAATACTATTGATCTGAAAGTGAGAAAAGATGAGTCATGAAAAAGGAGCAAAGAGGGCACAGATCCTGAAGGGATGAAGAAAAATAAAGGCGAACTTTAGTGACGTTGTGGTTTTAGTAGGGCTTATTCTGACCACTCTCGTTCTTTGGTTGTTTCCCTTACCTCCTGAGGTTAAGCCTGACTCATTTTCTTTTCTCTTTCAAATAGTGTTCAGCAAACACCACACATGTGTTGAGTTTGAAAGGAGAAGACTGCTATGAACTCTCAAAGGGGTGGTGGAAATTATAGGTAGCAAAAATGTAATTATCCAACTTGGAGTTTTTCCAGGCCAGATCCACCTGATCAGAGACATTAGAGCAAATGTATTACACTTTTTAAAAGTCTCCTGCTGAGCTCACTGAATGAGAGTAATATCATATTGCCTTTGCTTCTGGTAAATAAAAAGCATCATTAACAATAACACAATGTGAAGAGCCTGCTGAAATGATATACTGTATTTAGCCATGATGGTCCATCAAAATCATGAGCCTGGCTTTGGAAGGGGCTGGACGCACTAGAGGGGCAAACAGTGATGATTAAAAAATGCAGTCAGAGTGAGAGCAAAAATCTTTCTAGCTTCTTCTAACAGAAACTTTGCTCTTCAAAAGCAATCACATTTGGAAACATATTCCACTTCAGAATAGGAGAGGGTATTGTACTGAATGTGTGTAAATAAAAGAGTTTGTTCTATTCTGGCACAGTGGCACAATCTCCAAATCAAGGAAAATGCATTTGCAGTGATGGATCTCTGGCTGGGTACAGAGCTGGCAAAGCTGAGAATGAAAAGAGAGATAAAAAATGGATGGAGAACAATGAACGTGTCACTCTCCATTCCTAACAGGCTAATTTCATAAAATTTACAAATATTTTGAAGTGTTTTTAATATGCACGTGTTGCCTATGATATTATAAGTTATGAAAGAAGTGTGACATGCTGCCTTTTCTGAAAAATCATTAAAATCTATTTAGGGAATGGGGCATGGAAATTATAATATGAAAAATAGGCTAATTAAAAGGTTTCATCCGTAAAATAAAATAGACGTGAAAATGTGCTATGGGAATCCAATGAAAGAGGCTTTTGTGAACAGTAGATGGTATCAATAAAGACATCAAGGAGAAAGTGCTATTTAATACGGATATTGAACTTAGATAAATATGAGGCATATAGCAGCACTTAGGCACAAATATGGCCGCCCTAGTTGTTTATGGGCACTCTGTTCTTAGTGAATGGAATTGGGTAGACAGCTTAGATTTGTACATATAGAAAAGGAAGCAGAGACAGTACATGTATTGGCATATAACATATCCAATAATTTCTATATAGAGGAAGAATTAGATTATATATATAAAATTCATATCTCTCAATTGCTCACATCTAGTAAGTGTAATATGTATTTAATAATTATAATATCTATCAAGATGACTACCATTGGAGAGCCCACTGTGTGTACTCATATCATCTCTAACTTTCACAACTATGTCTATTATTCTCATTCCCAGATGAGAAAACAGTATCAGTGAGAGTGTGATTGCTCAGAGACAGGCAGGAAGAGAATATGGCAGGTTCATTCTCACTTCTGTGGTGATTGAGACCTTTTCCCATTGCCATGCTATTCACATAGACATGCAATATAAAGGAACCATTTTCAACAAAATCATTGAAAGAATTATGTGATTGTGCTCAGTTCACAAGTAGTGCGTGACAGAGCAGGAGCACCGTCATCTGGGACAAACGCCGCCACTTTGAGTTCTAGCTCCCTTTCTAACCTCATGCATTTCAAGGAAATCACTTGTCTTCTAACAATAAGCAGCCAGAAAGAGCAGCTATAGTAAAACACAGATAAGACAGCTCAGGCACAGAGGGAGGAGGGAAAGTGTCTTGTGTAATCACCAAACTTCACACTCATACAATGGTCCCCAGTAAAACATTAGGCCTTAATAAGTACATTCCTTCCCCTTTAGGTGCACTGAAAAGGAGAAGCTGAAAGCAGACTCAGGGGGTATGCCTGCAGCTACAGGAAGGTATATGGGAACAGACACAAGACTCTCCCTTCCAGATAAGCAAAACAAAGAGACACAGAAACAGTCCAAGCCTCTGATAAGCTCTCCCACTCTAAATTCTTAAAAACTCTTAGTCTGTAAGAGAGAAAGCCTCTGACCTAACTTAGCTTGAAGCCGCTCTCAGGTTTATTCTCCAAAATAAACCTGTCTTTGACTGTTGAGCTGCTTTTAGTGTTTCTTTCCTCTTTCTTTAACTCTTACAGTATGCTGGCAGAAGAAAGAACTAGAATATTGTAATGTAGAAAGCCAAAGATGAAGAAGCAGAAGGTAGTTTGTGTCATCTGAGAGAACCATGGCAGGTCCTTTCTTTTAAATGCATCCCTTTTTCTGCTTTTCCTGCATCAAGTATATATATATATATATATTTATATTTTGAGACAGAGATTTGCTCTAGTTGCCCAAGTTGGAGTGCAATGGTGTAATCTCAGCTCACCGCAACCTCCACCTCCCAAGTTCAAGCAATTCTCCTGCCTTAGCCTCCTCCTGAGTAGCTGGGACTCCAGGTGGGCACCAGCATGCCCTGCTAATTTTTGTATTTTTCTTAGAGATGGGGTTTCACCATGTTGACCAGGATAGTCTTGATATCTTGACCTTGTGATCCACCCTCCTTGGCCTCCCAAAGTGCTGGGATTACAGGAGTGAGCCACCGTGCCTGGCCCAGATCTATATTTTTTAATAATAACTTTTACTTTTCTTTAGAACTAGCATGATTTCAGGTGGGATGAAAGCATTGGCCTTCCATTATTATGTGTTTTCTTGAATGGAAAACTAAAATATACAAAAGGAGTGAGAGTAGAATATAGACCTTCTCTTCTCAAAGTAGGTCTGTGCCCTACCCTGGTGATACATACTTTTTCTGATAACACCATGTTCTTTTGAGTTATAGAAATCCTAACATAGTCTAAGCATCCTAAGTAATTTAACAACCTACACACAAATCAAGGATATCACTGCATTGTTAGTTGTGCCCTCAAATTTTTTTTGTTGAATGGATATTCTACTTCCCTTCAATCGTCTAAGCCAACCCTTTTGTTAACATTTTATTCAAACCAATCTCTGTCTCAAAAGTCTACAAGATTCAGAAAAAAATAGCATCACATCTGATAACCCTTTCGTTAAAACAACATAAGCCCATCCTCTACGAAAGTTTAATCAAGTTCACTTGACAATTAGCAAATGTTGTGTGATGATGGTCATGAAGACGGGTTATATAATTTGGATTTTTGTCCCCTCAAAATCTCATGTCAAACTATGATCCCCAATGTTGGAGGTAGGGCCTCCTTGAAGGTGTTTGGGTGATGAGGGTGGATCCTTCAGTAATGAATCAGTGCCCTCCCTGCGATGATCCTCGTTCTATTTGTTCATGTGAGAGCTGGTCATTTAAAAGAGCCTGGCATCACCCTCGCTTCCCCTAGATGTGGAACATGCAAGATCCCTTGTCCCTTCTGCTATGTTCGGAAAATCCCAGAGGCCCTCATCAGAAACAGATGCTAGTGCCATGCTTCTTGTGCATCCTGCAAAACAATGAGGCAAATACATCTCTTCTCTTTGTAAATTACCAAGACTCAGATATTCCCTTATAGCAATGCAAAATGGACTAAATAAGTCCAGAAAATATGAATATTTGGATTTTTATATAAAAATAATCACAAATCATCATATCATATATTGGATCAAATAAGACAGTGTTTTTGTGGGCTAAATATGATGCACTGAGTGTGCATGTGTTATAATGCTCTCCACCTGTCTTTAGATGCTTATCATCTTATATACAAATCTCTGTAAATGTACTTGGAAAGACTCTACAGAAGGCATTAACTCTGGCAGAATTTCAAAACTCTTCCATTAAAAATAAATAAAATTTTGGAAATTTTATTTAAAATGTGAAATTTGGAATCTGTCATGGAACTGACAAGAAAATTAGTGTTCCTAAGTGTTTGGACAGAGAATGGGAAACCAGAAAGTGAAGTGAGCTCTATAGCTGACTCTCACTGGGGAGTATCTGCCTGCTATGGCCAGGAGCTTATTTAGTTCATACCCTTTTGTTCTATGCTATGCTGATTATATTAACAGTTCTATATGGGAAAAAGACAATGTGCTAAAAAAGAGAATGAGAGAGTTATTAAAGAGGAAAAAAGACAATGTGCTAAAAAAGAGAATGAGAGAGTTATTAAAGATTAGACAAGCCGTAATACAGGAATGGTATCTCCAAGGAAGTGTTTTTCAAGGAGACCTAAGAGATAAGATAATAGAACACAGTCTGACAGGCATTAATGTGAATTTAAGGGAAAAATATCTGTGAAGGCCTATTGTTGGAAAGAAATTGATACCTTAAAGCAACTGAAAGAAGGTCATGTCAATAACACCTTTGGAGAAAGAAAGTAGGTTGGGTAGAGGTTGACCATGCAGTTATGAGTCAGACACATGCAGTATTGAGTTCTGGCTAATTAAATGAATTTCTATATAAAATATAGTCATTAAAGGCTTCTCACCAGAGAGGTGGCATAATTTTTTTTTATTGTTGTTAGTTTTAAAATTATGACTTGGTGCTACTTTTGTTCATGTGGGTTTTATCTGTCAACATTTATCAAACCAGAAACTAATATTGAGAAAAAATTAAATATTTGTGAATTTATTTTGTTTTGGTCTCTCTTTTTCTCTTTTTGTGAAGAATGGGGTCTTGCCATGTTGCCCAGGCAGGTCTTAAACTCCTGAGCTGAAGCTCTGCTCCCTCCTCAGCTTCCCTAAGTTCTGTATTACAGGTGTGAGCCACTGCACTCAGCCTTTAATTTATTTTAATGAAAAATGTAAAATAACAAATTAAATGTTAATGTCAGTAGCATATTTTTCTGAAAATATTTTTTAAATGTTAGAAGAAATAGTTTTTTAGGCCATTCTTGCTTTTCTGTAAAGAAATACCTGAGACTGGGTAATTTATAAGGAAAAGAGGTTTAATTAGGTCATGGTCCTGCAAGTTATAGGGAGCACAGTGGTAGCATCTGCTCTGCTTCCAGGAAGGCCTCAGGAAGCTTACAATCATGGCAGAAGGTAAAGGGGGATCACGCAAATTACAAGGCAAAAGCAGAAGTAAGCAAGAAAGAGTTGTTGGGAGGTGTCACAGACTTTTAAGTGACCAGTCCTCAGGATAACTCACTATTACAAAGACAGGACCAAGTCATGCCGGATCTGCTCCCATAATCCAAATATCTCCTACCAGGCCCCACCTTTAACCTTTGGGATTACAATTCAAAATGAGATTTGGGCAGGGACAATATCCAAACTATATCAAATAGTATTATTGCTTTGAAGTTTTGAAAATTTATTTGATGGCTGATGAATAGAAGATAGCTAGATTCTCACGTGTGTTTCTGCCTTCAATCAGATGCAGTATCAGCCTTTGGAAAACTCCACGATAGGCTCATCAGAAAACGTGAATGAAAAAGACACATGACGTCTTAGTTTTATTATGAAAATTGTTTTGAACTTGCTGACTTTCTGAAGGGGTCTTTGGAATCCCTGGAAGTTCCTGGCCCACATCCTGAGGACTGCTGAACTAGATGGAATACATACATGTTTGGAATTGAAAGGCCTTCACAATCTATATTCTTTCAAATATATCTTCTGCTTGTCAAAATTTTCCTCCAAGACAAGCAGAACCCAAGGCTATTGTATCTATAAAGAAAAGGAGGCTTAAAACAGGGCTTACCCTAAGGCCAGAACATAGAATTAAAGCTAATTTGACGTACAGTATTCATGGATAAAACAGAAATAAGCAGCCATATGTCAGT
Organism: Cacajao melanocephalus; assembly: GCA_963573385.1. Lineage (NCBI taxonomy): Eukaryota > Metazoa > Chordata > Mammalia > Primates > Pitheciidae > Cacajao > Cacajao melanocephalus. The sequence continues at coordinate 22,801 of CAUYLG010055351.1, read as the reverse complement.
CCTACAGGGGCATTGGTCTGCACAGGACATCAGGCTATAGAAGTAAATAAGAGGCCAGGGGCTTAGGTTTCAGACAGGTGTTGGAGAGGCTGACCCTCCCCTTGATAATTTTAAGAAAGTAAGATGAGAGAATCTTCCTGCACTGGTGAAGTAGAGCTGTAGAGTTGCAGGGACTTTTGTAAAAATTTGCAGCACAGTTATAACTGGCAGGGAAGACATTTTAGAGAGAATTGTATGTCAAAGTATGTATCCTTAAAAAATCAGTAAGAAAAATATCAACGTTGCAAACAAAAGCAACAACAAAATCCAAAACAGGAGAGCCAACCAATACAAACATGAAATAAACTCAAAAGCTCATTAGTAAACACAAATTGTGAAATCACATGAGTCAGTTTCCACATTTCACCCATCATATTGACAAAGTTCAAACTCCAGAAAATACAGCTAGTGATTCCTTAAGCATTTTAATACACTAGTGGTGGGAGTTCCAAATTTTGCTTTTTTAGAATAAAACTTGGCTGAATGTCAGAAACTTACTTCAAGAATCTCTACTTCCAAGGTTACCCAAAGAATGCTTAAAATATATTATCAAGGTTTTATATATATATATATATATATTAAATAAAAACTTGCGAGTCCTTACAGATAAGAAATACTTAAATAAATAAGTAAATAAATAAATGAAATGAAAAGAAATCTATAGTGGAATGCTTATGAATAAATGAGGAAGAAAAAACAGGTTTGGAACATCACCACTTTATAATCATCACAGACATATGATTCCGATGAAAGTTATTAATAAATGCAAATATTTGATGATGAACATGATATTTAGAGAGGCTCAAAAGATGCATTCATTCAAAGAGAAAAGCAGTAACTTTAAAATGAACACCTTAAACAAATTATCAAAGTTAATGTGACTGATAATGGGACACACCAACATCCCTGATTGATGAACTGAGACAGCATAACCTTATATAGTATTTGTGCCAAGAATAAATAACCTGAATTTAATTGTGAGGGAACACAAATGAGGGACAGTCTACAAACTAAGTAGGCTATTTATGCTTTTCATAACTGTCTATTTCATGAAAGACAAAGAAAGATTAAAAACTGTTCCAGTTAAAAGTCCCAGTGAGTCATTATGGTTTCTTGATGCAATATGGAATATGAATTGGATCTTATGGAAAAAGTTGGCATGAAAATACTACTGAAATAGTTTGAGAAATTGGAATATGTGCTATAGATTAGATAATATTACTTTATAAATATTAAAATTCCTGGATTTATTAACTGTACTACGGTCATTTACTTGTTGGTACAAAATGTCCTCTGAAGAATTTATGGTTAAAAAGCATAGTGTATGCAATTGTCACTGAAAGGGTGTAAAAAAAATCAATCAATAAATGTTTATCTTGGCTGGTCACTGTGGTTCACACCTGTAATCCCAACAGTTTGGGAGGTGGAGACAGGAAGAGCACTTGAGGTCAAGAGTTCAAGACCAGCCTGGCCAATATGGTGAAATCCCATCTCTACCAGAAATACAAAAATTACCAGGGCATGGTGGCACATGCTTGCAATCTTAGTGAATTGGGTGACTGAGGCAGGAGAATCGCTTGAACCCTGGAGGTGGAGGTTAAAGTGAGCCGAGATCATGCCACTGCACTCCAGTCTGGGCAACAGAGTAAGACTCTGTCTGAGAGAAAATAAAACAAACAGAAAGCACTATATCTTACATCTATGTCTATATATATGAGAAAGAATAATAAAATAAATGTGGCAAAATTTTAAAAAATTGTGAATCTGAATAAGGGATATTCAAAAATTCTTTATATTGTTCTTGAAACTATTCTTGAAATTTATCTGGACATTTGATATCCAAATACATTTGAAAAATGTCACAGGTGTTCAGGTACATGGGTGTTCGTGGAAACCCTATTTAATGTATATGTTAAAGACCACAAAATTTTCTCCAAGTACTGCTTTATCTAGATTCTTTGGGTTTTGATATATATCACTTCCATTCTATCTCAGTAATTAAAATTTAATTTAATTTTTTTAGAAGAATGTTAATCACTTTTAAAGGTGTGCAGAATTTGTGGTTGTTATTATGGATTTAGTTTGCTTTGTTATTTCTTTCTTTGTTAAGCAAACATTTCCCTCCTCTTCTTCTTTTCTTCTTTGCAATTTTTTGTTGGTTTTATGTTGATTTCTAATTTACTGCATTGTGATCACTTGATGAGGTCTGTATAATATCAGTTAAAGAGTATTGAGACATTCTTGTTGGACTAAAATGTAGGCAATTTATGTAAATATGCCATGTATATCATAAGTATTTTAGAAGATTGTATATATTGAGACTGAATGTTCCAACAGTGAATAGCCCAATCGTATATAAAAATAGATCTCTGACCCACAACCTGCAGGAACCCCTTATTTAACAATAACTGACGAGGAAGTAAGTAATGATTGTAGAAAATCATACTGCTATTTCAGTACCAATCCAATAAGCCAAACAATAACTTCTTTAACTGTCAGTCTGAAATTGCCAGGACTTGATTAATCAATAACTGCTTTCCTAATTTTTCGTCTTCACTTCCAACTTAGGACCAGTCAGAGAAAGCCAAATATGTACTCCCTGACCAATCATATAGCATGTGCTGCTTCTACTTAGCCAACATACAGCTTCCCCATACTAAGCATCTCTATTAGAGCAGACTTGAAGTTTCCCTTTTGTTCACTATGAAGCTTTACCACTCCTTTGCCTGCCTTTCAGTCTCTTCCAAAACAGAAGTAATAATGGTTGACTCTCTTGCTATAGCAAGCTCTCAGTAAATAGCATTTGCTTTTCTCATTTGGTCTTCATTTATTTTCATGATGTTTTGTTTGAGATTTTTCCGTGTCTCTGTCTGTCTCTCTGTCTCTACAAAAACACACATGCAACCATATATACCTAAACACGAACACAGTGAAAAGAAGAAATGATCTAAATGCTCAGAAATGGGAAGATAATTAAATACATTATGAATCATCTACATAAAGAATAATTAATTATTTACATTAAAAATTATGCTGTTCAACCATGAGGTTAACCATGAAACTCGATATATTGTAAAACACTTTTAAAATAAAAGACAGTATACATATTTTTAAAAATCAAGATACAAAATTTCATAGGATGAGAGTCCAAATTTTTAGAACAATAGCAATTATAAGTTGTCTACTTATGGAAAAAAAAAAGGTCAATAAATTACTGAATATAGTAACAGTGAATTTTTGAAAGTGGTAAGATTATATAGTTTTTATTTTTATTTAATTAACTGCATTTTCTAAATTCTCTGCTGTTACTATGAATTTGTTTTATAAACAGGATTTTAAAAATCTACAAATGGCCTTTGAAAACTGCTTAATGAAGTATCAATCTCTTAGTGGAAGTTGGGAAAAGAGAAAGTTTAAGTCTATACACTATGTAACCGCATATATGTATAGTGAGTGGTAAATTTAGTTGCAGAAATTCAAATCACCTGTTTAAATATATTAAATATTGCTAGTGCATACTAAAAATGTATATCAAAAGGGTTAATGACTTAAGCTCAAGGAAAATCTAAGGGGTTTGTAATGAGATAAAGTGAAACAAAATAATTGGGATCAAATAAGATGAAATGCACTTGAACTGGCAAAAATGGTAAAAATGTCACAAAAATGTATTCTGTGTATTGAAATACTCACTTTTGGTGAATGTGGTGGGCAGGGGAAGCTGCTTTAGGGAACATCATTCAGCAACCTATACGTTTCTTTCTTTTTAAATTCACATCTGTTCTGTTAGCAAACCAGCGATATAATTTTGAAAATCCCATTTGAATCCCCCTATCTCAAAGCTCAAGGTACTGCCTTCCCTATAGTGAATTCTTTGTTATTTGTGTATTCTGTTTTTAAATGACAATGCTAACAATAATCTTCCCCTGGGATTCCACTGCCTCCAGCCCCCACCAAGGACAAATCCAGGGAATATTATGATGAACATTTAAACACATGTGGAGTATGGTGTTCACAACCCTCAAGGGAGACGCTCACACCAAAGTCTGGAAGTTAGGGTGTGAATGTTAACTCTCTCAAGTCCAAGTCATTGAGCAGAGCTTGCAAGGCCTTAACTTCATACCTCTATGACCTTGAAGGCAATATTCTAGCACTAAAGCTTACAGCAAATTCCCTTAAAAGAAATAAACCTCATGGCACCCAATCCTAGATATTAGCCATTTTAATTTATTTTGTTTAGACACCTTATTCTCAATATATTTTCACTCCATAGTACACCATTTTATAAGTCATTTTTCTTAACACTTTCAACTTGAAAGTGTACTCTGATTTCTTTTATATAAAAATTATGACAATTAATTTCGTTAGGTTTTTAAAAATATTTTCTTTCTTATTTGTGGTAAAATACCTGTAACAGAAAATTTACTATCATGATCAGTTTAGGTGTACAGTTCAATGATATTAAATACATTCATAATGTGGCACCATCCAACTCTGTAACTCTTTCCATTTCGTAAAACTGAAACTCTATACCTATTAAACAATAATTCCTCAATACCCCTGCCTCCAGTCCCTAGAAAATACCATTCTACTTTCTGTCTTAATGATTTTGACTACACTAACTAGCTCATATAAATGATCTCATACAGTATTTGTCTTTACTTGACTTGCATTATTTTACTTAGCATAGTGTTCCCAAGGTTCATCAATGTTGTAGCATATGCCAGGATTTTCTTCATTTTTTTTTTAAAAGGCTGAATTATACTCTATCGTATGCATATACCACATTTATTTATCTATTTATCCATCTATGAACACTTCAGTGGCTTCCAAATTTTAGCTATTTTGAATAATACTGCTATAAATATGGGTGGATAAATATCTCCTTGTCACCTTGCTTTCAATTTTGGGGGGAATATACCCCAAAGTAGAATTACTGGATCATATGGAAATTCTATTTCCAATTTTAGGAGGTACCTACCATGTTGTTTTCCACAGTGTCTAGCTACTATTTTTGAGAAGAATGTTCTATATATGTCTGCTAGATCTACTTGGCTTATTATAATTTTTACATCCTCTATTAGTTTATTTGTTTTCTAGCTCTTTGTTTCTATCCATTACTGAGAGTGGGCTATGGAATTTACCAACTGTTATTGTAGAACTATCTATTTATTTCTTCAATTCTGTCAGTTTTTGCTTCATATATTTTGATAGTCTATTATAGGTATCTAAATGTTTATAATTGCTATGTCTGCTTGCTGTGTTAAAATGTTTATTAATATATAATTTTCTTTTTGGCTTTTTAAATCTTTTTTGACTTAAAGTCTATTTTATTTAGTATTAGGATAGCCATTCTTGCTCTCTTTTAATTACTATTTTGCATAGAATATATTTTTTCCATCCTTTCAGTTTCAATCCGTTTGTCTCTAACTTAAAGTGAGTCTCTTATAGACAGCACATATGTGCATCATCTATTTTTAATCCATTCTGCTAATTTTGTCTTTTCATTGAAAAATTTAATCCATTTACATTTAAAGTAATTATTGATAAGGATGAATTTGTCACTTGCTATTTGTTTTTTATATGCCTTATAGCTTTCTTATCCCTCATTTCCTGCTATACTCTCCTCTTGTGTGTGTGTGTGTGAACTTAAAACAATGTTTAAATTATTTTCTAATTTTCTTTTGTATATATTCTATATCTATTTTTTGTGGTTACCATGGAGATTATATTTAGCATCTTAAAGTTATAATACTATATTTATTTATGAGATTAAATTCAATAACATGTAAAAACTCTGCTTCTTTACAGTTTCATCCTCACCCTTTCAGTTGTTGATATGACAAAATTACATCTTATACAGTGTATGCCCCTCAAAAGTACTAATAATTCTATCATATGTGTTAATCTCCTTTTTCTATTTTTCCCTTTTCTGTTTTTAAATATTTTTAGTAGGCTTTTACATTATGTAGAAAAAAATGTATATTTTCAAATCAAAGTTACAATAATATTAGTTTTCAAACAAATAATTCTGTTTTTTAAAAAAAATCTTAGTCTCTTAAGTCATCCAAAAACCAAAAACTAGAGTTACAAACCACTGTTATAATAATACTAGCTTTCAGAATTTTTCATATATTTACCTTTATTGGAATATTTCTTTCTTCACACAGCTTTAAGTTTCTGTCTAGGGTCCTTTCATTTTACCTTTCAGGACTCTTTTGAAAATGTTATGCAGAGCAGGTCTGGTGATAACAAATTTCTTCATCTTTTATTTATCTGGGAATATCTTAACTTCTCTCCCCACTATTAGAGGACAGTTTCTCTGGTATGGAATCCTTGGTTAGCAGTTACTTTTGTTGTTGTAGTTTCGTTTTAGAACTGTGAATAATTGCCTTCCAGACTCTAAAATTTCTGATAAGAAATCTGCTGATAATCTTTTGAGGTTCCCTTATATGTAAGAGTCACTTTTATCTTGCTGCTTTCAAGATTCTTTCTTTGTCTTTGTCTTTTTTTTTCTTTGAGACAGAGTCTTGCTCTGTCACCCAGGCTAGAGTACAGCAGCATGATCTGGGTTCACTGCAACCTCCATCTACTGGGTTCAAACAATCCTCCTGCCTCAGCCTTCCAAGTATCTGGGATTCCCTAAGCATGCACCACCATCCCTGGCTAATTTTTGTATTTTTAGTAGAGACGAGGATTCACCATGTTGACCAGGCTGGTCTCAAACACCTGACCTCAAGTGATCTGAACCCCCGTGTTTCCCAAAATGTTAGGATTACAGGCCTGAGCCCAGTGACTAGCCTGTTGTTGTCTTTTGATAGCTTGATTATAATGTGCCTCAGGGTGGGTTTCCTTGAATTTATCTTAGAATTTCTGAGCTTTTTGGATGTTTGTATTTATGACTTTCATCACATTTATAAATGTTCAGTCATTATTTCTTCAAATATTCTCTCTGCTCCTTTCTCTTTTTCTTCTTCTTGAACTCTCACAATGTTTATGCTGATCTGCTTGATAGTGTCCCACAGGTTTCTTAGGCTCTATTCACTTGTATTCAATCTTTTTTTTTCTTTTTCTCACACTCAAGTTTCCATTGTCTTATCTTTCTTTTATACTGCCTGCTCAAATCTTCCTTTGAATTCATCTAAGAATTCTTTTACTTCAGTTATTGTACTTTTCAGCTACAGAATTTTTGTTTTGGTATCCTTGTAAGTTTTCTGTCTCTTTAGTGATATTTCCAGTTTGTTCATACATTGTATGTTGACTTTCTCCATATCTTCAATTCTTTGTGCATGTTTTAAAGTATTTGTCTAATAGGTCTGTCTTCAGATCTTTTTTATGATCAGTTTATATTTATTTTATATTCCTTTGAATGGACTATACATTCCTTTTTCCTTGTATGCCTTATATTTTGTTGTTAAAGCTAGAAATTTGAATCAAATAATATGGTAAATCTGGAAATCAGATTCTCCTTCTTAACTAGGGCTCACTTTTTTTGTGTATTTTTTTTTTAACTTTTTTTTTTATTATTATTGTTGTAAGCTATCTATGTACCAGGATTTAGCCTGATGGGTAAACTTAAGGTCTTAGGTTCTTTCAGAGTCCACACCTTTTCCTGGGCATGCACATCACTTTCTAATTTTCTCTATATATGCAAATGCTTTTGAATATTTTAATCTTTATTGTGAAGCTATAGGAGAAAAAAGTGAGGGGATTGAAAGACACTAGCCCTTTAAGTTCTCTAGAAGTTAGTTCAGCCAGAAAGGAAATTGTTGCAACAATGGTAAGAGGTGCTGCAACAATGGTAAGAGGTGCTACAACAATGGCCATCCATCTCTTTGTCTGTATCTCTTTAATAAGAGCAACAGTCAGTAACCAGAGCACAAATCCCCAGTAGGTGGAGGACAGGGTCCTTTTTGCTTATTGTGGCTCCCAGAAGCTGTTTGCAAGCTGTTCCAAGACCACAAGGATGGCTTCTGGGGAATGGGGAGGGAGTAGCTGGTACTGTGCTAAGATCTGAAATTGACTTAAATTAACTACAATTTGCAGCCCAAGACTTCCCCTGCTTGTTACAAACCTTCAATACACTCCAGACTTCTAAAATAGTTGCTTTGGATAGATTCTGTCAATGAGTACAATTGTTGTCTAGGTGTGAGACAGCTTCCTCATGCTCTGTATTCTTCCTAGAATCTTTAAAATATTTTATTAAACTATTTTTATAATGCACAAGAAAAAAGAAAATTGAATAAATTTATTTTGTTTATGCTAACTAAATTTTCTTATGGAAATAGTAAATTTGTGACAGGCAGGAAATATTAAAAGATAAAAAAGAATAAATATTACATATAATTTCTCCTGAACAGAGAGACACTTAATTTTGACTTATTTTCCTGTCATTTCCTCGGTTTTAATGTTAAAAAATTTTTAACTAAATTATGTGTTTAAATATGTGGCACTGTGTGGTTGAATGAACAATAACAACAACAAATCAAAAATAAACTGAAAACAAAATGAGACTTATGTTTTAACCTGTCAGATCAAATGTTTTTATCTGTTTCTTTCTAAAACTATACCACAATTTTTTAAAAAAGGTATAATCTTATGAGGAAAATAAGAACAATATGGGAAATTACTCCAGATAAGTGATGTTAGCAAAAGGTCGGAAAATACAGAGTGACAAGTAGTATTTGACTGAGCAGAGCAGGAGAAAAAAGAAACTTGCAATCCTAGTGAAAAAAAGAATTTTAAAGCAAGCATATTTGTACTTCACAAGTCTGGAGAAACTTATGCATTAAAGGCAACTAGGTAAGTTCTGTAGGGAGTGGAGCAGGCCAGAAGGATCTCTTCCACCACCCAGCGTAGTTATAGTCAGACACTCCTATCTTGCAAAAGAAAACACAAAGCCAGTCTCTGGAGAAACTAATTCAGAGATGCTCTGGAATTTGGACATCAGCAAAGCTGAGAATTAGTGTTATGACATCCTTGGCTACACTAGTATCTAATAAAATATGACATCTTTAGAATTATTCTGAGTATAACATAAAATGAAGAATAAAAGAAATTGCAAACTTAATTGACCAAAAAACTAAAATGTGACTAGAAGGAAATGATTTTTCTTATTTTACAAAAAAAAATCTGTACCGAGATTCATATGAGAAAAAAGTTAATATTTTTAGTTTAGCAAAGTACAGTAAAAGAAGTAAAATGTGGCTTGATTGAGATGCTAGGCTTACTTGTTATTGAATTTGAGCTCTATGATGATAACATCCATAGATCAAGGCAAGAGAAATTGAAGAAGCCATTCCTACTTAATAACTGTTCATATCTGGTGGTTATTGAATAGTAATTCAGGAGGAAACATTCATTTGAAGTCAAATGTGCAAAAGAAAATATCTCCCTTACAATCTCATAAATTTAGATTTAGAAAATTAGAAGGGATCTTAGATATCATTTAGGCTAAAATTCTACTTAATCGAGACATCTGTTTTAAAAATAATATTCCTGACAGCTTGCTATTCAGAGTATACTTGGTCATTTTAGTATCCTCCATATTAAACATCATGTCTTCTTATGTGTTTCATGTCTTCTTATGTGTTTCATCATGTCTTCTTATGTGTTTCTATATGTGTTTCATATATATATATGCATATATTTGTTATGAGACATCATTTGTATCTTAGGAATTTCTATCACTTAATCATAGTTTTATACTGAGGACCTGTTTAAAATAATGATATCACACTTGTAGTGAACATGTACCATGCTTTTGCATTTTCTAACCTAATGTTCCAAACCATTTCACTAGTTCTCATGTTACAGAATTTCCAAATATTTTTCTACCCTGCTTTACCTTCCCTGAATTTATTTTGACCTGTTATTTTCTTTAAAAATTCTGGGACCCCAAATATAATAAGAACTTCTAAAGTCTTCTAACCAATTTAGCTAATCTTACCTTATTTAAACAGTGAATTTTGCCTTTGTTTTTACGATTTAGGATTTAATTAGCTATTTTGAAAGTTAAATTACTTTCTAGCCTGCTCAGATCTTGGAGTCACCCATAATTTCAAGACTGTAAGCAATGTCTCTTGATTTAAGCTTTAAAACAGATATTCAAATTAACATTTATCCTTACTATCTTTGTTCTCACCTGTGATGCATCATTCTAACCAAACCTTTTTCTACTAAAAGTCTCTGACATGATGATTTAGTTATTCATCTGACTTCGTAAAAAAAAGAAAAAAAAATCTAGAACACTATATAAACTTCTATTTTTACATCTACTTTTTAAATAAAATAAGTCAAATTTATATAACCTTGATGGAGGCAGGAAGGGTCTTTGCAAATCTTGATCTTGCTTACTGTGGTTTTTACAAATTCTAGCAACCTAGCAGGCACGTGACACATATGTGTGCAAAGAAGCACACAGTCCTGAGACATCTCTTTGGATTGACATTCATCCTTTAAGAAACATAGTCCAACTAACCTTGACTTTATTAAAATGTCAACATATTTTCTTTCATTTTTTAGACATATTTTATTAGACATATTTTATAAGAAAATCTTTGCTGACATCTAGAAGCATTGTTACTGAAACTTTTTGCATTTCCAGTCTGGAAACAGTATCAGAAACAGGAACAGAAGATTAGTTTAACATATTATTTGTTTTTTGGTGAAAACACATTTATTTTCCATTATCAGTTTTTCCTTTTTCAATTATGGACAAATAGATTATTTAGTAATCACCTGTACAATTCTAGTTGTTATGAATGTCAGGTCCTTAAGCTATAATTTTCAGAACTACCTTTCTCTCCTTTTGGACAATTGATATGAGACTTTTGCATTTGTTTTCTAGCACTTCACTGTTCCATTCCCCCAGTTATTTTTTATAATGGCTGCATGAGTCTGAAATTGTATATGCAATATTTTCTTATTTAAAATAACCATGCTACGTTTTTAAATTTATCTGCCTTTATTAGACTGTAATGTTTTATTAAATCTGATTGGTTTGCCTTTTGCAGTTTGAATATGTTTTCCTTTTTAATAATGAAGATGGAAGATATGTATTTTTTGCAGGTGAAGATTTTCAGATCATACACCTTGTCACTAATGGAGGTTAACTGGAGTCTTTTTACTTTTTAGAAGATCCGAATAAAGAGGGCCAATGCTAATTATTATTTTTTTTTTCAAAGACGGGGTTTCACCATGTTGGTCAGGCTGGTCTTGAACTCCCGACCTCAGGTGATCCACCTGCCTTGGCCTCCAAAATGCTTGGATTACAGGCGTGAGCCACCGTGCCCGGCCAGGAGTTTGCCTGTGAGCAGACACGGCTTGATGATCAGTTGGTACTCCTAAAAGAGCTTATCCTCCTTACTCTCCATTCCTTTAGCTTTCTTCGTGCACAATCTCACACATTCCTCCTGAAATCATATGTCCTTTCCAAGCTTTGGGAATTCACCAAGGCACGAGCAGCTGTGAAAAAGTCTTCAGCATAACACCATGATCTTTTTCCTTCACTCATCAGTCTTCTTTTGGCTTCCCAGGGGATTTTCTTTCTGGGGCTCAAAAAGGTTTGGTAAGACAATTGTTTTTCTTGTCTTCCCTTGGACTAAAATTTCTGGATATCCTGCTTGCGACATTCTCTGTGTTGCCATGTTACCTGATTACCTGGACGAATAGCGTTTGCATTCCCGGTGCCCCAGCAGCTTGCACAGGCAGGGGAGTTTGATCTTTTTCAGATTTTGCAGTTATATTAGATGAGATGTCCCTGTAAGCTAATTACTTTGGCAACCAAGAAGGCACCAACAATTCTGTCAGCCATCCATGGGGGCACCTTAATCGTGTTTTAAACAATGTGTACAGAAGGGGTTAAAAGCTACACAGAGAGGAGCAGAGCCTGAGGGGAAAGACACTGCAGGTGTGTGGTTAACAAGGAACTAATTGGGTAACCAGTCAGGAGGAGAAGCAAGCATAAAGCTGGTCAACAGGCTTGTGTAGAATTCCAGCAGTTAGCTGGTGCTGAGCCCTTGAGGAGTTGAAATAAAGACAAGTTGAATCTGGAGTCTATTTTTTCCTGTGATCTTTGCTAGAAACTGCAAATTGGGACTTGACAGCTTTCTTCGCCTCCTGTTGCTTTGTTTCAGGTGGTATTGTTTTGAACTAGCTAAGAGCTGACATTCTGGATGTATAGCCTGGGTGTCTTGTATCCGACAGAAATGTGCATCAGCTCTTAAAGGCATGTTACTCTTTCTTCTCTTCTTAATGATCACTGAGTATTGTGAGTGTGGTAGTAGATAGTGAAATGAGTGTTGGCGTACCATTCAGGAGACTTGTTTCTAATTCCAATTGTACATCCAGTAGTGTCAGTTTGTGCCAGTTACCCCATCTGTATGGCCTTTGCTGCTTTCCAAGCTGTAAAAAGAATGAGGTTGTATGTGTTTCCCTTTTAAACGTCTTTGAGCTCTAAGTTTTTGTTTGTTTGTTTTTTGTGTGTTTTTTTTTGTAAGATTGATTAGTTTTCTTTATTGAAACTTGACCAAGTGTGAAAAATAGATGAGGCAATATGGAAAACACAGAGAACAGAAGACATGTTTTCTGTCTTCAATATTTTTTCCAAAAAATAAAACAATAGAAATTCTAAATACTGTGATACAGATGGGCGAAAAGGCCATTCTGCAGAAGTTAGCATGCAAATGCAGTAGCCCAGAGAGCACCTGCAGACTCCATGAAGAATGTGTCATGTTTTGAATGTTCGTGTCCCCCCAAATTTCATATGTTGAGATCCTAACCCCAAAGTGATGGTATTAGAAGATGGAGAATTTGGGAGATTATTAGGTCATGAAAGTGAAGCTCTCATAAATGGGATAGTGGCCATATAAAAGATACTCAAAGGAGATCCCACTAACCTCTTCCACTATGTGAGAACACAGCAAGAAGCCATTGTTTATAAGTCAGCAGGCCTTCACCAGACATTGAATCTGTCTTGATCTTGGACTTCCCATACATAAGAACTATGATAAACAAATTTCTGTCATTTATAAGCTATCCAATTTATAATATTTTGTTATAGAAGCCTGAAAGGACTAAAATAGGATAGGTCTTGCAATAAGCCTTCTTGAAGAAGCTGTCTTTGTCATGATACTCCAGGTAGTTCTCTGAGCTGAAGGAAACATTGAAAGTATGGCTCAAGATTGATAATAAACCTATTGAGGGGAGCATGAAGGAAAGAGATCAATCAGACAGAAGTGAAGACCAGTTAATGAGGAGCAATACAAATTGCTTTCTTAGGTAGAGAGAAATTATTGATAACCCAAAGAGACAGGCAGGCAAGTCTTAGGGAAGAGAAAGAAAATATGTTAGACTTGAGAATATTTTGAAAAACAGTATTTACAAAAATTATTCTGGCTGTTGATTAACATACAAGAGTAACACAATTTTAATTATCATTTTATTTAAATGATAATAGAGTGTATAATTAAAAAGACTTTTCTACAAACCAAGTAAGTTTCTAGAAGTTTCCAAAGGAACATGTGTGTTCACTAATGTCCTTAAGCTTCTTACTTTAGTTCATAATATAGAGGTATATTTTCTCTGAGCTAAAAGAAGTTGGCACCAAAGCAATATAAATAAGCGACTTAGAAGTAATTTAATTAAAAGCATCTTCTGATAGTTTTTTAGCATAGATGCCATAGGAGCTAATGTAGAGAGTCAATACGGTATATCATGTTCACAGGTTTCAAAGTTGGGCACCAAACTTCCTGCAGATATAATATATTTGTTTACTTGGTCAATTCACTAATACGGGCCTGCACTTTCCATTGAGTCTAATACTCCTTATTGTCCTATACCCATTCCACTGGACTCCTTTATGGTTTGTCAGGTTACTCCTGGGTATAACTGCAGATTAGGCCTGGCACTAACACTGGGCAAGCAGAGTCTTTGCAACCCATTTACGTTTTCTAGCCTCTAGATTCACATTTGCCAAAAGAGAGCATTTGACAACAGTAGCTGTACTTTCTCTTCTAACTATAAAGTTTGGCAATACTTAATAAGATATAACATTTTTATACCATGATGGTGTGATATGACAGTTTGGAAAGAGGGGGGAAGGTAACTTTTAAAGACCAGATTCATGAAATGCAAATTGCTGCCATATAACTTTTATTTTAAAGAAATTACCTCATTTGTGCTGATTTTTCTGAACAACCATATCACAATTCTTAAAGAAATTTTGCAAAATCAGAATCCCAGTACCTGACATGTCTTTCTCCACCCACCTCCATTCAAGTTTCAACTTAGAGGAAAGAAGGAAAATTTTTAAAGGAGCTTAGAATTAGACTCAAACAGCAAATTCTATAGTTTGAAGACATTTTACACAGTTTAACAATAGCTGAACTAACACTTTAGCAATTCATTGAATTCAGTGATTTCTTTACATTAGCTATAGGAAAGTTCAACTTCTGAATAAAACTTGCTGATTGAAATTTTATATAAAAATAGAGATATTCCACGAGATTTATAATATAGGATTTCCAGTTTCCAATTTCTATTTATCAATGGGCAGTGCCATCAAGCAAAACTGACATTTATTTAAGTTGAGCACATATTCAATCTTATTTCTATAACACATTCTTTATTAATTGCTTTCTTTTCTTTGATATGAGTGAAAGCTATGACATACAGCTTCCATATGCCACTGAAGACCCATCTTCCTCCTCTTTTTCTCTTGTGTAACCAAATTCTTCAAGTTGGTTAGTCATTTCTTTATACTGAATCTCTAAAGAGTGCTTGAATAACAAGCATTACATTTTCTTAATTCAAAATCCTCTCTCATGCCATTCTCATTGTTTCTGTGAGTGAGTGTGTGTATATTTTTGGCTGGGTAAGCAGTAGTACAAAAATAAATGACTGATGATCATATTATGAGTAGCTTCTATAGTGATGTAGGGATAGGTTAAATGACATACCCACAGTTTCCTCCATTTCTCTCACATGATGCCCTGAAGTCTTAATGATAATTGCCAGCGACAGTGAATTTGTGGTTTTATTATGGAAGAAACTATTTCTACATTTATAAAAATACTCATTCTAAACTTATCTACTTACCCCTCTGTCCAGGCCTTCTCTGCTTCTATGAATATAATGATAAATGCAAAACGATCAGTGTCTCCTCCAGTTTTCCTATTCAAAAGAAGCTTCAAAATATGATGTCATCTAAAATATTTTACCAATAATTATAACATTTTGAATTTTTATGATAAATAAGGTTCTGGAAGCCCAGAGACATTAATTCATTTATACATTCCATGTTTAATGAACACTTTTTGTGTATATAGCTTTCTGTTTGGATCAGGAGACAGTGACTTACAAGACAATATGATCTTTGCCATTTTAGCTCTAACATTATGGGAAAGATGTCATGCAATGAATAAGTATATACAAATAAAGAAGTTACTTGTGAGAACTACTATAAAGAAAAAAACAGAGCTCTGTGGTAGAAAGTAAAGAAGTAATGTTGCAGTAGCTTGAGTTATCTTAGGCTACCAATGAGCTAAGTAAGACCTCTTTGAGTAGGGGACATCCAAGCGAAGTCCTGAAATTGTCAAACAGTTAGTCATGCCAAGGTTTAGGGCAGAGCCTATAGCATAGCAGAGGTAGAAATTGCAGAGGCAGGAAAGAGCTTGGTGGCTTTGAGCAAGGGCTGAAGAGTGATGGATTTCCAGGAGGGATTAGAGCAGAATGTGGAAGGCGGGAAGTGATAAGAGCAAAAATTAGAGAGGCTGAATGTTGCCATATCATGAAAAGTCACGTAAGTCACATTTAGGAGTTTGTATTTAATTTAAGTGAAGTTAAAGATTTTTAGTATTAGGCTACAAGGTAGATCATGTAGTTTCTCTCCTGGCTGTAGGGAATAGATTGAAGAGGAACAAGAGTAAAAACAGGAAGTCCAGTTAGAATGCAGTCCTGGGCATCATTACCTGTACAAAACTGATTCCTCTAGAAACGGAGATAAATGATCAGATTGGCAATACATACAGTTTGGAGGCAGAAAAACCAGAGCTTTCAGATATATTGTCTTTAGAAAGGAATCAAGGAAAAATATTAGGTTTCTGATCTAAACAACTTTGTGTTTCATAGTATCGTTTAGTAAGAGAAGACACAGGGACAAACAATTGTTTGCATGTTTACATGTGTGGGCTCAGATGTGTATCAATAATTCTAGTTATAGTTAAAATGTCTATAAAATATCCTTCAAGTAACTATGTCAATTAAGAATCTGGATACAGTACAGTGGTCTCAAATTACATGAAGAGTTATTGCTTAAATAGTTAACTGTGGAAGTCCATAGGTTACCCACCATTCTCAGCATGCAGAAGGAACAGGGTCTATCTCTTGGAGAAGTTTTTTAGATAGCCAGAGAAATAGAGACTAGGACAGATAGTCAACACATGAGGACATGGCTAGATATACAAATAATCAGAAAATTTTCCAAGTGTCCTCAGGAATCGTTTAAAGGATATTTGCTATTAAATTAAAGGCCAATAAAAAGGAATCAAAAAAGAAAATAAAGGCACATATACACTTTTAAATGTTCTAATAGGTACATTTGGAAAGCAATAGTAACCGATAAAATTGATTTCTAAAATATACTTTATTGACCAAATATATTCAAAATATTAGCATTTAAAAATGTGACAACATAAAATAAGTATTAATCAGATATGTTACTTTGTCACTAAGTCTTTGATTCATGTTGTGAATTTTACAGTTCAGTCTATGTCAATTCAAACTAACCACATTTAAAGTTCTATATAGCCCCATGCATTTTGGGGCTACTGTGTTGGCTACATCATGTAGCTGGAAAATTTTGTATGAATAATCTGGTAGAGAGAGAAACATAGGATGAAGAAAAGATTTCATCTGAAAATCTGTTATTATTTTTCTGAGGAGTAAAAATATTTCATAAGGTTTAGATCTAGGACATAAAGTGGTAGTGGTATTTGGAGGAGTGACACTTCCTTGAATATAACAGCAAAGAGAGAGAGAAGGATGCAAATGAGAGTAGAGTAGATTTGTCCATGAGACCATATCACCATCATTTAGAAAAAGTTATATTTTCTTGCTGCAGTATGAGGCAAGGTCGTTGACTGAGTGGAATGAGAACATGGCGTTCTATCTGCTGAGAGCTTTCTAGGACACCATGAAGCAGTGTCTGATACATATTACCCAGTCATGATTTGAGTTAACTCTGCCAGAGTTCCTTTGGGTAGTCCTTACCTCAAATGTGGAGTGGGCATCTAAGTGAGCATTTTATCCTCTCTCCCTCATTTTTTCTTCTCCTTCTTCTGGTAAACATTCTTGCTAGTCAGTGTTCTTAGAATTCAACAACTGCCTTTTCATAATCCAAGAAAATGTTGCTTACATGTGCATTGAACAGTTTTTTAGTGTGAGTGCCTCTATGTGTATGTGTGTGTATTTCAACAAATACTGCAGGGCTGGGAGCAGTGGCTCACGCCTGTAATCCTGAGGTGGGCGGATCAGGGCCTCAGAGTTGGAGACCAACATGGTGAAAAACCCTCTCTTCTAAAAATACAAAAATTAGCCAGGCATGGTGGTGTGCACCTGTAATCCCAGCTACTCCTGAGGCTGAGGCAGGAGAATCACTTGAACCCAGGATGTGGAGGTTGCAGTAAGCTGAGATCGCACCACTGCACTCCAGCCTGGGTTACAGAGCGAGACTCCATCTCAAAAACAAAACAAAACAAAAAAAACACTGCAATGTGTACTTCAGAATCGTGCTAGCTGTGTTTCTACTGGGTCATGTCATAAGCATGGATATCAGTAATTAACAATTGGTGGTACTGCAGGATTTATGTTTTTTTTTTTTCAGCCTAGGTTTCTGCTTTCCCAGCACCACCTCCATACATTTAAACTCTCAAAGTATATATATATTAAAAAAAAGCCAGAAAAACAAAACCCAGAGAAAGTCATAAGGAGCAAGAACAGGATAGATGACTGCCCTGTTGTGTTAAGAAAACAAGAAGACAGGAGTTGAGAAGTCAGATTGTATAAAGTTACTGCTTTGTGCTACGGCAAGGAGGAGGAGGAGACAAGCGATGTCACTGTGCACACTGCAATAGAACTGTTCAGTTTCCAAGAATGTCAAGGCTTTTAAATACAGGTCACTCCAAATCAATCCACATTGTACTCCCCAAAAATAAAGAAAACAGTAAAACAGCTCTTGATGTAATTTATTCTTTCAGACCTGTGGCAGAGAGAATTTTCTAAACCTTTAAGCTGTGAGTAGTTTTTTTCCTTTTTTTTTTTTTAAAGCTATATATCCCACTCACTTATCCCACACTTTCTATTTTTAGTTTTCCCTTCTGATGAAATCTTGCAGATCATAAAGTTAACATTCTCTGAGCAAGATTAGACTACATCGTTCTCAAGACTGGCTTCCTACTCAGCATACTCTTTATTTTTTTTCCTCTGGATTTCAGTGTTACCTCCTGGTTCCATAAATACTGCACAAACTTCTGCTGTAATTTCTAATGTGCATGAAATCTTAGGTAGGGAAATTACTCTTTGTTGCAAGTATTTTGAATAGGGGAGGAGAAGAGGAAAAGAAAAAATTATGGTCCAAAGTTTACATTAAACATTTTTAAATTATGTTTCTTTATGCTTTTTCTCTCTATTCTGAACTCTTTTTAAATTTGCTCCTTTACAGGTTAGGACTTGTTCCTGAGAACAAGCCATTACCCAAATTGCCCTTTTTTTCTCCCTGGTTAATGAAACAACTTACCAATGAGGCACTATGCAATTTCTACTTCTCTATAGGCCTTCCAGAATATTCTAAAATGTTTTCTCTTTCTGAACTCTCATTTTTCTAGGAATGATGGAACAGGACAGAGGGAAGCTACTAGTAAGAATCCAGTTACATTATTCAGACAAATCTCAGCTTGAATCCTGACTCTACTTCTCAGAATTGTGCCACATAGATAAGTAATATATCAGATACCTATCTATAAAATGAATAGTTACTCAAAGTAATGTTATAAAGAGTAAATCAGATACTGTTTGCAAAACTATTTGCGTACTACCTCACTTTTAACCAATGTAATTTGTCTTAGTCCAATTGGGCTGCTATAATAAAAACATAAAATAGGTGGTTTAAACAAGAAACATTTATGTCTCATAGCTCTGAAGGCTGGGGAAGCCAGAATCAAGGCACTGGCTGATTCAGTGTCTAGTGAGGGCCTGCTTCCTGGCTCATAACTGGTTCTCTCACTATGTTTGCACATGGCAAAAAGTGAGAAAACTCTCTGGAGTCTCTTTTTAAAGCAATCAGTTCATTAATGAGAGTAGAATATAATCACCTCCCCAACACCCCCATCTCCTACTACCTACTATCATCATATTGGGGGTTAGAAAGAACATACACATTCAGTCCATAGCAAAAGTAAACAGTTATCATCCCATTAGTAATGATAAATAGGACAATAGGAATAAAAGGAAGAGAATATTATTGGGCATATTTTTTAACAAAGGATCTTGAGGATCACAATATCAGAAAACAAGACCAAAGGTAGCAGCAGAACTAAAACTAGAATTGATACATTCAAACCTTTCATTTGGAGGTGTTCACTTAGGCAGTTAATCATCAATTTGAGAAGCAGTGTCACACAATGGATGAATCACAACATTTGGAGTCTGAAATTTATGCATTTTGACTCTATATAAAAATGTCTACATAATATAACCACATATAGTCATGTCTCACATAACAATAAGAATAAATTCTGGATGATCCAAGATGACCAAATGGGAACAGCTCTGGATCGCAGTTCTCAGCAAAAACACAGACAGTGAGTGATCACTGCATTTCCAAATGAATTTTTACTGCCCACAGACCAGGAGATTCCTGGGTGGAAAAGCACCACGAGTCTCCAGCATGGCTGTTTCTGCCCAGCAGCTCTGAACAGAACAATGGAGCTCACAGCTCAGCACTTAAGCTCCTGTAAGGGACAGACTATCTCCTCAAGCAGCTCCCCAACCCCCCTATAACCAAAGAGACACCTCATAAAGGAGAGCTCAGGCTGACATCTGGCGGGTATCCTTCTGGGACAATGATAACAGAAAAAGAAACTGGCAGCAACCCTTACTGTTCAGCAGCCGCTGCAGGTGATCCCCAGGCAAGCAGGGTCTGGAGTGGACCTCCAGCACTCCTACAGCAAAAGGGCCTGACTGTTAGAAGGAAAACTAAGAGACATAAAGAAATAACTTCATCAGCAACAAAAGGACGTCCACTCAGAGACCCCATCTGAAAGTCACCAACCACAAAGACCACAGGTAGATAAATCCACAAAGATGGGAAGAAACAAGCACAAAAAGGATGAAAATACCCAAAACCAGAATGCCTTTCCTCCTCCAAGGGATCACAACTTCTCACCAGCAAGGGAACAAAGCTGGATGGAGAATGAGTCTGATGAATTGACAGAAACATGCTTCAGAAGGTGGGTAATAACAAACTTCTCTGAGCTAAAAGATCATGTTCTAACCCAATGCAAAGAAACTAAGAACCTTGAAAACAAGTTTGACGAAATGCTAACAAGAATAAACAGCTGAGAGAGGAATATAAATGAATTGAAGGGGCTGAAAAACAACACGAGAACTTCGAGAAGCATACACAAGCTTCAATAGCTGAATCGATCAAGCAGAATAAAGAGTATCAGAGATTAAAGATCAACTCAATGAAATAAAACCAGAAGACAAGATTAGAGAAAAAAGAGTAAAATGAAATGAATAAAGCCTCCAAGAAATATGGGATTATGTGAAAAGACCTAATCTGCGTTTGATAGGTATACCTGAATGTGACAGAGAGAATGAGTAGAAGCTGGAAAACACTCTTCAGGATATTATCCAGGAGAACTTTCCCAACCTAGCAAGGCAGGCCAACATTCAAGTCCAGGAAATACAGAGAACACCACAAAGATATTCCTCAAGAAGAGCAACCCCAAGGCACATAATCATCAGATTCACCAGGGTTGAAATGAAGGAAAAAATGCTAAGGGCAGCCAGAGTGAAAGGTCGAGTTGCCCACAAAGGGAAGCCCATCAGACTCTCAGCAGAAACACTGCAAGCCAGAACGGAGTGGGGGCCAATATTCAACATCCTTAAAGAAAAGAACTTTCAACCTAGAATTTTGTATCCAGCCAAACTAAGCTTCACAAACCAAGGAGAAATAAAATCCTTTATGAACAAGCAATTGCTCAGAGATTTCATCACCACCAGGCCTGCTTTACAAGAGCTTCTGAAACACTAAACATAGAAAGGAACAACCAGTACCAACCACTCCAAAAATGTACCAAATGGTAAAGACCATCAACACAATTAAGAACGTGCATCAACTAATGGACAAAACAACCAGCTAGCATCAAAGTGGCAGGATCAAATTCACACATAACAATATTAACCTTAAATGAAAATGGGCTAAATGCCTCAATCAAAAGACACAGACTGGCAAATTAAAAAGTCCAAACCCACTGGTGTGCTGTATCCAGGAAACCCATCTCACATGCAAGGATACACATAGGCTCAAAATAAAGGTATGGAGGAAGATCTACCAAGCAGATGGAGAGCAAAAAAAAAAAAGAAAAAAGCAGGAGTTGCAATCCTAGTCTCTGATAAAATAGACTTTAAACCAATAAAGATCAAAAGAGACAAAGAAGGGCATTACATAATGATAAAAGGATCAGTGCAACAAGAAGAGATAACTATCCTAGGTATATATGCACCAAATACAGGAGCACCCAGCTACATAGAGCAAGTTCTTAATGACCTACAAGGAGACTTAGACTCCCTCACAATAATAGTGGGAGACTTTAACACTCCACTGTCAATATTAGATCAACAAGACAGAAAATTAACAAGGATATCCAGGACTTGAACTCAGACCTGGACCAAGGAAACCTAAAAGACATTTACAGAACTCTCCACCCCAAATCCACAGAATATACATTCTTCTTAGCACCACATCACACCTACTCTAAATCTGACCACATAACTGGAAGTAAATTACTGCTCAGCAAATGCAAAAGAACGGAAATCATAACAAACAGTCTCTCAGACCACAGTGCAATCAAATTAGAACTCGGAATTCAGAAACTAACTCAGAACCGCACAACTTCATGGAAACTGAACAACTGACTCTTGAATGTTGACTGGATAAACGATGAACGCAGAAATAAAGATGTTCTTTGAAACCAAGAAGAATGAAGACACAATGTACCAGACTGTCTGGGACACATTTAAAGCAGTGTCTAAAGGAAAATATATAGCAATAAATGCCCACATGAGAAGCAAGGAAAGATCTAAAATCGACACCCTATCGTCAAAATTGAAAGAGCTAGAGGAGGAAGATAAAACTCAAAAGCTAGCAGAAGACAAGAAATAACTAAGATTGGAGCAGAACTGAAGGAGATAGAAACACAAAAAACCCTTCAAAAAATCCATAAACCCAGGAGCTGTTTTTTTTTTAAAGATCAACAAAATAGACCACTAGCCAGATTAATAAAGAAAAGAGAGAATAATCAAATAGATGCAATAAAAAACAATAAAGGGGATATCACCACAGATTCCACAGAAATACAAACCACCATCAGAGATTACTACAAACAACTCTATGCACATAAACCAGTAAACCTGGAAGAAATTGATAAATTCCTGGACACTTGCACTCTTCCACGCATAAACCAGGAAGAAGTTGAAATCC